>VSDK01007041.1:482218-497092 GCA_009767595.1 Symbiodinium kawagutii | reverse complement strand
ACTACTACTACTCCTACTACTACTACTACTACTACTACTACTACTACTACGACTACGACTACGACTACGACTACGACTACGACTACTACTACTACTGCTACTACTACTGCTACTACTACTACTACTACTACTACTACTACTACTAGTACTAGTACCAGTACTAGTACTAGTACTGGTACTACTGGAACTACCAATACTTCTATTACTACTACTACTACTACTATTACTACTACTATTACTAGTACTAGTACTAGTAGTACTACTATTGCTGCTACTTTTAATGATACTATTGCTACTGCTACTGCTGCTGCTGCTGCTGCCGCTGCTGCTGCTACTGCTACTGCTACTGCTACTATAATAGCTAACAATAGTGGCTTCACCTAACCACTAGTAGACCATCAACTTCAGCTCTGGCACAATTCGGCTTCAGGATCTGCCGCTCCAAATTGAAAACGGACTGCGAACTTTTACCATTTAAGCAATTTGGGTAACGTGGAGAGCTAAAATTGTTCAACACAATGGATTCCGATGGGGGAAACTTAGTGGTAGCATCGATTCCTAGTGGTTCACACAATTCCAATAACGGAAACCAACTCGTTCACCTGATCTTTACCAACCGGGAGATCTCTTCCCGTCTTAGCACTCCTGACAAGTCTTCATGGCACTTTTGCTCAGGCACTGTCTCATCGGGAATCCATTCTTCCCAGATGTCTCGATTGGACAACAGCCACTGGCACGCCACACCTTCCCTGAGCGTGGTAGGCATTAATTACGGTGCCCTCCCTTTAAGTAGAATATGGGTCGTGGCCCAATGTAGCAAAATATGAGTGGATGAAGATCCCCATCAAGACTGTTTTGTTCATTTTCGGGATTCTTGAAAGACCGGTTTTGACCAGAATCAAGAGGGCTCTGGTGGTGTGTATGCGTTGAGGGTCCATATGTGGACTCTATGATGGGCAACACTTTTTGCATACCTCGAAGTCATTGATTCCACGATGGATGAACCACAACAATCATGCTTCTCAACAACTTGTATTCAGTGAGAATCATCCCCTATCTGTAGACTTTATGACCGGAACTAACCACGAACATATTGAGATAATTGATTTAAATATATCTAGATAAACAAACAGATTACAGCCACCATCTTCATCAACTATCGAGGCGGATGCATAGCCAAGTGACCACCAGCTGAAACCAGTTGACTCCAGTGGTTGGCGCTGCCAAGAGGTGAAAATGGCCAGGCAAAGCATTCGGATGTTTGTGGTTGTCATTGAGGGTTACCTATAAGCATGGCTATCAATGGTTGTCAAATGATTATTGTTCGCTGCTGATCATCAATTATGTATTGTCACAACACATTTCTTGGTCTATTTCAATACCTCAATTTTACTTCATGATCATTCCGTAGCTGTACTATGAAAGATTATGAATGGTTTTTGAGTGTTGTTGATAGGTAATGACAATTTTCATTCACAAGCCATTTCGCCATATTGATCACGGGCAATATTAATACTGCTAAAAAAAGGGTGTGTACAAGCACTGACCATACATGTCATCAACATACCAATCTCATTGGAATTACCTAACATATCATCAAGTAATCAATCTCATCAATCATCGTGCTCACTTAATTGGGAACAATCCATTGAGACGTATTATTGATACACCATCGTCTACAGTATGAACATGTTGATTGTCTCGGGGCACAGAGTGAGGCCCTCCTTTTGATTAGCTTGTCATACACCGGACCTATATCAACTCTGGAATGTCCGTTTCCTATAGAGAAGTAGCTGGCCAGTTCCCAGCTATGGCTAACCAGCCCAGTTTCAAATTGCAACTGGGTCCCAACGGCAATCTGGATATACCCAGGTAGCTTTTCCTGAAGCTCGAAGCTGCTAGATAAAACAAGCCACGAGGAGCTAAAACAAGCTAGAGCAAGCATCCAATCACTCGTATTCTCGGCAACTTCAAAAATGGCATCGATGATCGACTGAGGAAATGTCCTGAATTGATCACAGCCGAAAGTGATGGAACTGCCATGCATGCGTTCACTTTTCTGACTTGCCCTGATGATTGTTGACACTGGTTCACGATGGCTAACGATGGCTAACAATTGTCGATTATCTGAGTAAAATGATCAACAGAACAACAAAATGTGGAGGTATCTCATAAGTAATCAGCAATGACACGCTATGACTGTTCAGTATCTGGAACATGCTCAGAATTTGCCTGCAGTTCCCAACCCTAACAGACAGATTAAGTGTTGAGAAAACAGCCTCAAGTTGCATGACAAATGCTGACAATTCCCCAGGTCATAGGGAAAGACTAGAGAAATGTCAGCAACGATAGGGATATATCAAAACCCGTGTGCCCCTTCTTGCTGACGCCAAAACAAGTTGAGCAAAGATTGATAACATGCGGAGTGGGGTGAGAAGCGTCATTTTCCAGCAAGCACAAGTTTCTTTTGGTTGTTCATTTGTAGGCAGTGCAACCTGTGGTTTGCGGAACCACCATGATCCGAAAGCTGAAAGGACCTTTCGACCTGTTTGGCGAGGTGTTCTATGCGATGTCATGGATCAGAATCACTGCTAGCCTAACATGGTTCAAAGTCTCAGGTAATCTGTTTGTATAGGTTGGTAACTAGGTATTCTGCATTTCCCAATGGAAGTTTTCATTTTGAACTGCTACAAATTAGCGAATGTAATCCACCACAATTTCTTGCCATATTCTATCCACCATATTCTATTCCAAATCTGGTCATTACATTGTTGATCCGCCAGGAAATGTACTGAACAGTCAACAACGACCTTTGACGTTGTTCTATTAGCAATCTTTACACGGGCGGCACAACATCTGAGCTCCATCGCCACGAAACTTGGATGGCTGCTTGTTTGGTATTAGACCAACTGGACTTCGGAGGTCTTCTTGATGCAGAAATCCCGGTGAACCAACTACACTTGGCCTGGAATCATTGGGATAGGAGGTATTTTCACGGCTCAAATACTGCCAAAATAACGGGCCCTCATCCCAGCTATACTGGTGGGAATTCGTCCGTAAATCGAGACATTAGCATGCAAAGGACTCCAAATGTGACATATCCGGATATTGGCCGTCATATTTCAATTGGTTCAACTTAAACGAATTGGCCTAATTGGCAGGCTTGTGCGCTAACGTTGTCACATCAGGCTGCCCAACCCGACCACATTGTTGTTCGAACATTGTTCTGATGGCCATGAACCCACATCTTCTGTTGTTGTCTTTGTCGTTGTGATTGTTAAGGTTCTTTCATGGCAATGGCATCACATGGCATCCTGTATCAAATACACATTAGCGTTCGCTTCCAGCAGAAAGGCGCAGACTTCTCCAACAAACCCAAAAATGTCTCCGGACGCCAAGTCACACCCTTTCCACCAGATTCTTCACTCCTCAGGGGTTGCTGCTCAAAACCAGCCTTCGGGCCTGTATTCCTTTTGGGGCATGTCCAAGCCCTTTCATGGATACACCTTGAGAGAACAGTTGAATCTCGTACACCTTGAGCCAATGTTGGTCATTCTGGCTTACTGCCTCCTTTTCTATCAGTGAGTCAGCACAAATCGAGCCATCAATGACAGAGCGGAAGACAGCAAGCTCTAAGGAAGTGATACAGAGCTGCAAGAGACCGGTTGTGCCCCTAACGGCAATTCGATAGATTCTATTGGCTGGTGATAGGTATAGATTATAGGATAGATGTAGATAAATCGATTCCAAAGAAACATCTTCCCCACAACTTCCTGGTCATGGACAAGTGCTGTCGCAGCTGAATGGCGCTCTTGAGGGCCAACAGTTATGCAGGCGCTGAGCAAATCAAAGGATAGCTGGTTGTTAACCAGCTATACTTTTAACTACTTGGCAGATGTTAGGCACCATGTGCCACTAAGATTCTAGTAGTCAACTAGTTTGTGAGCATCTGGCTAATTACAGTATCCATTGTAAACCACCATGATCATCCTCGGCTAAGCTTTGTAAACCATTACCAATCATTGCTATATTGTTTATTAAGCATTGTTCACCAGTTCATTGATCGTTAACATGATGCTTAATAAACAATATAACAATGATCGTAACTATGATTAATGAACTAATCATTGTTATTGATCGTACCATGATCATTAACTCATTCACCACTTGCTTCTAAGCCAAGATTCGAGGAGCCACCTGTTCCAGGTTCCAGCTGACGAACTTCTTAGTGAGATCGCCTAACAGCACAGCTTGGAGGCTGTGGATCCATGCTTAACCAAGGCTGTGGCCATGATTGCATTGCAAAACACAGATGCTCCATGTATGGTATATTTGCATGGAGTATCTCGGTAAACTTAAAGATGGTAGTCGCGCGTATATCACAAACTTCAGCATCCAACCGTCCTTCGCAGTGAGATCACCGTGGCTCTAGGGGAATCACCCACAGGGACAGCCGTGGGCCAATATTGGTGCTGTTGCCAGCCTTCAGTTGTTGGGAGTGATGAACAAATGCATGTAGAAATCATAAGAAGGTAGGCTCAAAGCCGACTATAGAAATCGACACCTCTAGGGGTGGCCGACTTGGTGTTTGGACTGCCGAATAAGTGAATGATTCACAGCAAGTATTACGAACGTCCGTGAAGTGCATTTGACATGTTCACCAACAAATCTAAGAAAGCGTTACGCCGCTGAATCAGCATACCAGTACTTAGTCTCGCATGTAGATGCTGACCTTGGGTAGGTGGGCGTTTATCAACTAACAAACGCGCGCGCACACAAATGTGTATATATATATATAATCATATATATATATATACACGCTCATTATTTGGTTGAGCCGCGGTCAATAACTCTTTACTAGGTACATCTGGTTAAACCACTACTGGGTTGATGACATTCCATGACGATCTTCACATTTCTGTAAACATTATCGTTTCGGGTGTTCAAATTGCCATGGTCAAGCTGCATCCGCGCAACGGACACGCAAGGTTGCTCAGTAAAACAACTATGTGAAGCTATTTCTGACCATCCTGTTGTACATGGCTGACACGCAAGGTTGCTGACCATCCTGTTCTACGTGGCAGAGGCCATGGCATGTGGTGGTGATTTCAGTGGCCACGAGGCAGTCTCCAGGTTAGAAGCCATGGGTTGGTTCCTCTGCTTCGTCTCATCCGAAAACCACTAGGCGCGCTCGCTGATCAACCAGGGGTTCTGGCCCGAAGCTTCAGGGATCTATCCTGGAAGCTAACAGCTTGACCCTCCCAGGTAGGGGTTGAATGACCAGTTTCCTCTTGGGATACCCTTGGGTTCATGTCAGTTTCCAGAAGAGCAGTATCCGATTTGTTTTTTTTGTAAGAAATTTTCAGTTGCTTTGCCAGACCTCCAAAAATGGCAAAAGGATTGGCATTCCAACCCTTAAACCTCGAATAAGACGATTTCTGGGTTATCATCAAGTATCCAAGGTACATCAAGCATTTTTGGATATCACCAAGTTATCACTTATCCAAAAAATATCTGATGCACTGCTAACAAAAAGCAAAACTGTTACAGCACTTGAGAGCGGGTCATTCAGCCGGTGGCTCTGGCACCGAGAGGCTTGAGCGAAACATCGTCCGATAGTCCTTGGCAGCGCGTGGCAATCTGGGCGGGGGGAAGGTGGCTCCCATGTTTGATTCATCAAATCAAGCATTTACGAATTCCTGGTATATGAAGTATCAAGCAATACTAGTACATCAATCATATGAATCACTATCTTATTAACTACCTGCTAACAAAGGTCAAGACCAACGAACAATTTTAACTCTTGGTGGCAAGGTAATTTGTGCACTACAATGATCACAACACTCAAATCCTAAAATGGCTGAGAACAATCGTGATGGTGGCAAGGGATAACAAACATGGATAGGGGATATCAAGCATCAAAGTAGAATCTTAATCGATTTCTGCTGATGGTTTGTGGTGGTTCATGGCTTCGAGCTGAAGTGAGGCGATCATTGCTCAGATTACCATAGGACGTCACTCATTTGGCCTGCGGTCCCGTCACACCCAAAGGAAAAGCAGCGAAACCTGGCCTGTTTGGGTGGCCCCATCCAGTTGATTGCTGCGCAAATCCGACTTACTCATGGCTACCAGAAATCCCATGTACCGGTAGATGAGGTGACCGAAAGAAATATTGGGTGCACGGGTCCCTGGTACTTCCCCGAGACAAAGTGAGATACCGTCCATTTTTCAAACAAACACGGTATTGCTTTGCAAAAATGGCATTGCTTTGCAAAATAATGGACGGATTTTTTAACACATATTACTCAGGGCTTTTCAAATAATGTACGGATCCCTTGTACTTCCCCTATTCGACCTTCTTGGCATTGCTTTGCAAACACGTGAGCCATACATGTTGGGACTTCCAACAGTTCGAGAAGGGAGAACTTGAAACCACATCTAACCATAGAATCAAAACAAGAAGTGACTGTGAACCATCTGGTAGTGCCCCAAATGCCTAACTACCGATCCCATGATTGGAAACCTATCAACTGTTGGATCAATCATATGATTTGAAGACTGATTTATGTAAAGTATGCGCTTTTCTCCTTGTTTTTTTGCTCACCACTTTTTGTCTAACCATCGTTCTATTGAGTGGTTGACGATGACTAGCCCTTGTTAATCAACATTCACCAGGGTTGCCGGGAGTTTAGATCGTTAGTTGTGTTTCTAAGCACCGGTTTTCAACTCCATTGTCATTATTAAACACGACCTGCTATCGAAGCACTAGCCATGATTGATGCTATTGCATGTTGTTCCTATCATCAACAATATCGACCATGAGTAGCCCCCAGCGAGGATTCCAACCACTATATATGTCGACCATTTCGAACCACCGTTGTGACTTTCGTCTTACCAAAACCTAAACCATCAACCTCCATCTGGCTGATGTGATACCATGGGAAATTCTTACAGTGTGCTTCATTAACCCCTACCAATGATTTTTGCTAGTGCTGTGACTCTTGTTTCATTCCCTGTTGGCTACTAACAACTAGTCGTGCTCAATGCTGCGGCTGATTGAGAATACAAACCATGACTCCGCTGCAGGGAAGGGCACCAGTGTACTGCTAAGGTCGCCACGGCACCTCCAACAGTGGCCAGGCATGCCAAGATATGCCTTAAGATGTGCCAAGAATCTCCGTTGGACCAAGCAACTTCATCATAATGAGGGAACTCGATGGGCATCGGGCGCAAAGGAAAGAATCTCCTTCCAGCTGGTCACCGTCCCCGATCTGTGGCTGACTGCTTCCCTGTTTGAGTGGCTGACGGCTCCAAAAAAACTAAAACCAAAAGGAATCTCAATGGATGTCCCAATGATATTGGTACGCACGTGTACGTACCATCCTACACTTGGAGTTACTTGGAGTTGTAGAAGGAATGAGTGCTGACATCATTTCAACAGATTTCAAGCTTTTAATGGGATCCTTTTTGACTCAACGTTTTGACGATCGAGGGTCCTTGACCTTGGCATCAAGGCGAAGAAGGCCACCTGCCGAGGCGATCGAGCGGTGTGAAACTCAGTTCAGCAATGATAGCAACGGAGGTGGGATCACCATCGATTCCGAACCAATGCCACGATTCTGAACCAATCCTCTTGACAAATGGCCTCCTGTTTGAGTCTCAATGACCTCCTCTTTTTGTTCGGCGCCCTAACCCCATTTTTTTCCATCCTTTGGATAATTTTTAGGGGTCGTTTTCTTTAAGGTCTTTGCACACTTGGGCTTTCCCTTTGCAATTCGAAATCTTTTTACAAAGTCATGTTTTTGACAGCCCAAAAACCGGAGAAGTCTGAAGAAGCGTTTGGGCAGTTTTTGTATGTGGTGGGATGGGGTGGGCTAACAACACCTGTTGGGATGGTTGTCCTGGCCTATCGTTCATGTGCAGTTGCATTGAAGTGGATGCTACGGGTGGTGGTGGTTGTGGTTTTCCTGGGCTATTGCTGTTCATGGGAAGTGGATGCCAGGTGGGGGAACGGTTTTCCTGGGCCATTCATGCTTGCATTTGGCCTTGGAAGTGGATGCTACGTGGGGAGATGGTTGCCACATCCTTCCTGGTTGATTGCATTCGTGGGTCATGTTGCGCCTTTGTTCCACCTAGAAATGTGGTGTGGGGGGGGTTGGGGCATATTAACGTTCTTGGCTCACCGCGTTCATGCTGCTACAAAATTGTTGTCACTGCATGTGTGAGATCCTAGCCTTTACATTCCTGGGTTCCATAAGAGTCATCCTTGACACACTGCTTTTGTTGTTGGTTGGCTCTGCACCGGGTTAACATCACACACACAATGATGGTCTTAAAAAAGATATCTATTGTTTTCTGCCAACTGTTCTTGCAATTCCTGTTGGAAGGCCTGCAATAAAATCATTCCCGGTAGCTTGTCCAGTTACGTACTGCAAAGCATGGCAGTGGCGATTCGTTCATCGAAATGACAATGTTTCTAGACTCATTGCCAAGAGCTGGCAAAAGTTGCAGTGAAGAAAATGGTGCAAAACGTGCGCGTTGCCCATAGGAAAACACAAACAACGTCAAGAATAGGCTCATTTCTGAAGGGCCATTTCCATGCCAAAATATGGTTTCACTTCAGCGAAAACTGGATTTTTTGTACATCATACTGGAACTGACACACCAGACTGGCAGATGCACATGCGAGACATGTGAAAACATATTCTTCACACATTCCAATGACACTGAACGTGAAACACCAATGAAACGCACGGCCGGTTTTCGGGCTGTACTGATGCTTTTGTTGATGATCCATTTTAAAGTTGGTTGTTCGAGCATATTTTTTTTCGATGCTCACCGCAAGTTGATCTACATCGCATATGCAATATGGTTCGAAACTCGACATTCGAAACCTTTCAAGTTTTCCAAAGGCGGTTTCGAATGCCCATTCTCACCAGGCTGTGCAAGGTGAGTTCAGCCCACGGCACCGAGACGGTGATGCGCTCTCTTGACTGTTCCAATGGTTTTTGGGCGTTGTAAAACAGGCTTGCAGCGGTCGCAATCAGTGGAAGAGTATGTCTTAAAAAGTGTTGTGAAAGCACGGGCCTGACATTGGAAAACCTGAGGCAGGTGTCTACAGCCAAGCTTGCCAGTGTTTGATATGCTTGAAATCATGTTGGAGTCCTCAACACTCACAATCCATTGCCCTTCGCACCAAACTAGGCCGTCACATGCCGTCACAACTGTCGTCCATTCGAAGCAAATCATGACCGCGCAGAACTATGGCAGTTGTGTGCTCCATTCAGAATTGCTAGTGAGCGGTTCATAATTTGGTGGTGCCCCCAACTTCTGACCTACGATTAGACCGCGTAATTTTAGCACTTCCTCGTTGCGGTTTTGCATTCAGAGGCAACCAGAGATGGAATCGCTGAAACGAGAAGCACGTGGCCTAGTTGTGGATAATGGTGGTCCGGGGCCCAACGCAGCTCCCCTCCCCTGAGCTCGGAGAGCCACCGCCCACGTGGTGCCTTGTAGTCAAAGGGAATCGGGTTTTCCTGTAGAATCTCAAAGGGCATGCAGCGTTCGTACTGGTGAATGTTTTACGTTGGCCAAGAATGAAGTGGCAACAAACACTAAACCAAAACTCAAGCTATACATATGGCTAATATGAATAGTAGGGTGAGCGATGACCGATGGTCCGCGGTTGGTTAATACTGGTACAACATGGCAATTACTGTAACATAGTCATACCAATTGTTATGAGTGACTAAATAAGTAAACAACTGCTAATGTTCAGGGTAGTAATGCACGGCATCAATTGTTCAACAATTGGTATTCTATTGATGGCTAACCATTGTTGAAGTTTGTTGATAACAATTATGGGGAGAATTGGGGAGAACAACGGTTGGTGATTGGTTCAACGGTTGGTGATTGGTTCACCGGTTGGTGATTGGTTCATCGATGTACATGATCACCAGTAACCAAGGCAGCCGGAATGCATGACACATTGGATAGTTCACTAACGATGATGGTGGCACAATGCGCGTGCCACATGTTTACGCTTGCTAGCAATTCCTGAGGCCAAACTGTGTGACTTGCACAACTTCGATTTCGAGATCACGGCGTTGCTAGTTCTCACTGTGCTTCAAACACTCACACGATCTGGGCTTCATGGTGGGAGAAACTCCTGTGGAAATCTGCCGAGACTTCATATATCGCAGAAGTCTGCATGGCAGCTGCGAGTTCTTCAGGGGTGCCTCTGCTTCTTGGCTTTGAGCCTTTGTGCATCTTTGAGCTATGCTTTTTTGGCAAGGCAAGTTGTGAAGCTTTGAACTGCCTGGCCCAGCTTTGGCTAAGCCGATGGAACTTGTATCATCGCCATCCAATTGCCCCTTGGAGCGATGCAAATTCTGTGAGCTGCTTTGTTACTGCGTAGCCATTGCGGTTGAGTCCTTCCATGCGTGGACCTGCCATGCATCCCTTGGAGGTTCATTCGCAGCACCTATGCCTATCTTGCTTCTCGCTTGGCTTGTGACCGCGTCGTTGCACTCGTAAGGGCTAAATCCCTATGAGTTGCCACCATTCTGTCACCATCATTAGCTATGAGTAGCCGTTGATGACTAGTACTAACCACCATTATAATGATTAATTAGCATATATTATATCATCTAATATCACCATCATTCTTAGTAGCTAGTTGTCAATGATCAGCTTACATTCCTTATCAACCAGTCGAAAGGCATCTGCTGGCATTCCATCTGCTACCGGCCCCGGCCGCGACCAAGCGTCAAGACGTCCCGTAATTCCAATTGCAAAAGGCATGCCTTGGCATCAGCACTGGCTTCGCCACGAGTCAACCACGCATTGGAGCATCAATGACCATCGCTTCAACGATTCGTGACCGGTGCATGAAGGATCAATGGAGGTACTCCTCGCATACCGAACAAATGAGAAGGCATCCAACAATGGTGGCGCATCGGAAACCGCAGTTAGACATGAACCGTCATCCACAGTGATTGACTACACGCAGAAATAGTGATCAACAACACCTCATCAATAGCCAGGATTTTACATCATTAGATAACTAAATCGTAATCCTGGTTATAATGGACCTATTCATGATGAATCCTGCATTATAGTAATATCACTGTATTCAGTGATACTAAGTGATATTGACTATGTTCGCGATGAATCACAATCATTGACCAACCCCAAGCACCATTCTTAGCTACCACAATCAATCGATTGCCCCTTGAACACTTCCGCAATTGGATTAATTGAACATGTTCAAAACAAAGGGGACTGCAACCAATCAACAACAGAAACAATCGATTCCTTACGACTTCGCATCCTACACATCAATTCAAATCATTTTTATCACCGTGATTGCTGACTGCTGGTTGGTAAACCCCTGGCCGAATTGTACTGTCATCTTTAGCTGCACTGAAGGACTAAGTTGCAAGCACACACTGATTGGAGAACAAATTCTGAGCCAAACTGAGTATGGTCAAAGCTGCTCGCTTCAACTTGGGACCCGTCACGTAGCCAGCCAGTACAAATAACCCATTCATACTTTATCGTCATTGTTATCAATGTCACGCATATATAATCACCAGTGATCACTTGCATCCACCAGCCATTACTGATCAGTTTGAGGAAGTTTACGGAATCCAGGCATGCGGAAATCGTTGGGCCAGGTGCTGAATGCAGCGGCCTTTTGCAAGGCTTGGAGCCACGGCTGTGGTTGGAATCCCGCGATCAGGGGAACGCAGCGTGATACGTTCTGGCGACATGCTGGGCTCAAAAACCTAAGCTGCGGCACGCGAAGGACACAATTCCAGGTTTTTGTGGGTCGGCATGGAATTCCGTGTGTGAAAAACAACGGGTGTCATGGCATTCTGTTTGACCTTAACATGAACTGTCATTCAAAATTACAGCGCAACTGCATCCAGCGCAATCAATCAGCTACTTGATGCTCTCTGAATATCTGCACCGCGTATCCCTCTTTTCATTTGACGTGTGCATCTCTCTATAGTTTTTTCTTGTTTTTTCTTCCTGTCTCCATCGTTCTCTTTCTCCGTCTCTCCGTCTCTCTGCGTCTCTCTCTGTCTCTGTCTCCCTCTCTCTCACTCTCACTCTCTCTCTCTCTCTCTCTTTCTCTTTTTTGGAAAACTGTCCTTCACACCCACACACACACACACTCACTGAGAAAATTGCAAGGTGCAATAAGGTGACATGATATAAAATGGTCTATGTTACGGTTGTGATAAGAAACTCAGGCAATTTCTTCGACGAGCTGGATTTGTCGGCTTCGCCCAGTTGCCATGACATGCGATGCAAAATAACGAAGGGTAACAGCTTATCAACAGTTCGAACCATGTTGGCAGGAACGCACATTGGCGTCCCAATCTGTATCACAGAGAATCCATAGCTGTCTTCGTTCGCAGAACAATGGACTCCCTGCTGCCCCCCGCATTGGTAAAGATGGATCAAACAGTGAAACCAGTGACATGTTACAGTCCCTTATGTACAGGGTTTCCCACACACCCATGCATGCACGCATGCACACAGGCACACGTGCACAAGCAGCGCAGCGCACAAGCATAATCTCCCGCAGTATGGCATCAGGCTGCATCATCTGTCCATTGCTTCCATTGGTTGATGGTTTGCCCGCAGGTTTTCGCTCAGCAGAAGTAGCAGTATCCCATCCCCATCCCAACTGAACCACAAAGCCATTTTACATGGACCGACCGTCCCAGTCATCTTATGGGTTTCCTTTCGGAGCACTTCTGAAAAGGCGCATTGTTCAATCCAATCATTGGCACATTTTTGTGGCCGAGAAGCCAAGACTCTTGGAAACAGATCCCTGTTCCGTTGCTGTGAAGGCCGTCATAGTCCCCACTTACAGCCACATATTGTGCCATGATGCGAGCATTTGAGATCGGACCTCAGCTCGATGCGCAGTGGAAACTCCATCCGTTGGCAACATCCTTCGCCTTCCACGAAGCATGTCCAATGAGTCAAAGTGGGAAGGACATGCATGGTGTATTTATTGGGAACCACATGGGACCCATGCTACAAGGGTGATACATTCCATGTTTGAGATGAATGCAGCGCTGATCGCTCTTCGATAGGACCAGAAATTCCATCATGACAGTAATGTGTGACGACCCGTATGAACATGACAATGACAAAATATGACAAATAATGACAATATTGACAATAAAATACAATAAACATGATTGATCATGGCAATTCTGATGATAACGTGGCCAACAAGTACGGAAACGGTGATGGTCATGACAATCATCACAATGATCAGTATCACAAGGATTTTGACTATGATCTCAATGTGCTGGCAAGGACAAACAACGTGATGATCCCAAACTGAAATGAGTACATGAATAAACAGCAGCAACACAACATTTTGTAACAATAGCTATCATCATGTCTCTGGTTATTGTCAGAGGGATGATGTTGAGGATTACGATGAAGATAATGATGATGCTTATCTCAGGACGAGGATTGGCCACTGCCATAAGGATGATATATAATCATGGCAAGAGGAGGATGCACGCCATGGATGAGAATTTTCAGTATGACATGGGAGATACTTTTGCAAGTACTCAACAGAGGATGCTTTCGCCAAACGGAATAAACATGTTCCATATTCTTCGATGCGGGGCAATCGCTCAAAAGTAGATGACTGCCCAACCACAACGGATTGATCTTTGACCCCGATCCCAGTTGGTAATGCCTTCGGATTGGAAACAGTGAAGGTCAACACCTCACATGATCCACCAAGCGGTGATCGTCCGTCTCCCAACCGTCGTGGACATCTCCAAGTAGCCGGCTGAGCACGGTCTCACCAAAGATGCAGGGATGACATCGAAGGAATCGAAGTACTGGGCAGGATTGTACCTCGATTGCTGCAGCCATCTTGATCACGGTGTGAGTCACCAATTGATTCACCACCAGCGTACGCGTAACATGGCAATGGAGTTTCAGTATTAAATCCAACAGTGACGGCTTATTCTTCTTGTTACCGATAGTATGTGTGTAACATATAGCTCTACTACTGTTGCCCATTGGCATGTTGTTACATTTTGTACCTCTGTGTGACTCCAAACACGGCCGCCAATCTGGTTGGTGGTTTCAACCCCTCCGAAACATATCAGTCAATCAACCATCCCAAATATACGTGAAAAACAACAGGTTAAAAAATGCAAAAATATTTTGGGTCTTCTTACCCAACTGAGTGCAGGCACTAGCACTCTCCTTTTCTCTCAGGTCGATTGGGCTCTTAGTCGTGGCCAGGTGGCCTAGTCCACTCTCTGGACCCTTCACCCTAGCCAAAGAATCAGCCAAAAAAGGGGCTGCAGTCATGCAGCTAATCTACACTATGTTACAGCCATGGATCTAAGTCCTACATCTAGGCTATACGTCTCTGCACACCTCCTGAGTGTATGCACTGAGGCATGAAGTGGTGCGTACGCGAATTTGTGAGACTAGATGTACTCGGCTCAAACCCCTCAGACTTGCTCAGGCTTCACGCTTTCAGGGCAAGTTGGTGCTGACCTGTCGCGAAGCGATAGTTCATTGCGGTGAGCAAGGTTTTGATACGTTGAGCTTCCAATGGCTTTGTGAACATATCAGCTAACATCTCTGTTGTTGATTTCTTGGATAGTTTGATCTTTCCGGATAGGATGATTTGCTGTGTCCATAGGAATACCGTATCAATGTGCTTGACTTTTCCTAGACCGTGACGGCTTCCTATTGCCAAACCAGTTGTTGCGTCCATGTAACAAATAATACCGACTTGTATGCCCCAGTCTGATAACAGACTTTGTTCTCCTAGGGCTTGGCATGAGCCAGAAACCAACCCATAATACT
>VSDK01007041.1:433209-477155 GCA_009767595.1 Symbiodinium kawagutii | reverse complement strand
AGTGGTGGTCTGTCATCCTCGAGGTCCTCAACATCCATCTTCTCGATGAGCAACTCTGGATCATGGCTTCGAGGTTCTTCTTCCTCGCCATCCTCTTCCTGAATGGAAGAGCTTGATTCTTCCAGCATCCTTTCTCGTTGCCTTTGAAGATGCTGATGAAATTGTTCTTCTGTATATTCTTTGATGGCTCGGGTGTTCAACTTATTGGTCTTTGGGTCAAAGAGGGGGTTGAAAGGGTATCGAACTCCCCTTTCGTCGAAGCCAGGCTTGTAAACACCTGTCTTCTCAGCTTTGCCCCAGGCTTCCCATTGAACTCGATCGGGATGGCCTTCCTTGTTCACCTTAGACCAAAGGTGTTGCTTGTACTGCCAAACGGAGTCAAAGACTTTGCCTTTCTTCCAACAGGATTGGCAACTGCAAGACAGCTTCTTGGGTTTGCCAGGCTCTTCAGTGGTCCAACTCTGGTCCACCACAAAGTCGAGTGGCATGTTCCAAAAGAACCTTGGACGGTGCCAGATCTTGCCTTCTTCAAAGTGGCGCTGGTTTCGAGACATCTGGAGCTGGCGTGCTGGATCAGCACTTCCAGCTTCCAGAGCCTCTTTCTCTTTCTTCTTCTTATTCTTGCTCTTCTTTCCAGCTGCCATGCAAAGTGCACCCTGTTCACCAGGATCTTCAACATCTGGCCAGTCCTCTTCTTCTTGCTCAGGCTCGGCCTCTGCTTCCCAGTCACCATCGCCTTCGGCGGCATGGTGCTTTCCTTGGCCTTTGTTGCCCATCTTTCCTTTGCCTTTACCTTTTCCAGAACTTTTGGAGTTCTGGTGGCTGGACTTGCCCTTGGAGTTCTGTTTTCCCTTTTGCTTACCCTTGCCAGTTTCCTGGCTTCCGCCTTTGGGATTTTGGGGGTAAGACGGCTTACTCCAGCAATCACGTGCATAGTGACCAAGTTTTCCACAATTATTGCAAGTAACACCAGACTTGTTACCTTTACCACCTTTAGGCTTACCTTTGCCTTTCATGGCATCCAAATCCATTGGGGCTGCTCCCATGTTGTCTTCTTTGCTGGTTTTCTGATCCAAAAATGCAACAACTTCTGATCTCATCTTGTCATAAGTATCGAACCGTTGAATGTTCAACTCCAAATGCTCTTCAACATTCTCTGGAACAAGTTGCAACATGATGGCACGCATTGTTTCATCGTTTGGTCTTGTCTGTCCACGCGCAACATACTCAGAAATGTCACTCTCAAGCCTATCCAACTGAGACCTCAAAGTACTCATTGTCGCTCTTGCTGGGGATATAATCTTCCGTAACAATCTGATATTTGTTCTGTTGTTTGTAGGTTCATAAGCTTGACACAACCGTCTCCAAGCATCAAGACCACATTTTCTTCTGCTGTTGTAAACGGTGTCGTACGGCATCTGATTTGTCAAACTAACCAGAGCTACGTGAAGATGTGCATCGATGGAGTCGATGTCCTGGATGGTTGAATTGAGTAGGTCATCTGCTGATACCTGCTCATCAGCCTTTGATCGTGCCCAGTCCAGGGCCTGCTGACCCGAGGGCCATTGTGAGCTGAACCATGTCTCAAACTTATATGACCAACCTTTCCACAGCTTTGCTGCTTCATCGTGGCTGCCCTTCAGTTGATCGGGCTTTCCAATCCCTTTGATGTCAACTACACCAGGCTTTGATTTGAGATTCTTCAAAGCTTCTGTCAGCGCTGCTGTCGATGCAGCTTGCTCTCGAGCTATGTTTGCTTGGCCCAACTGAAGACTCTGTAAGATCTGTCCTAACATCGCCTCAGCTCCACCACTACCAGTGGCAGTTGGAGATCCAGGATTCGATGGAGTTCCCATTGCTCCTTACTGGTAAGGAAGCTGCCGTGACAATCTGGTCAAAAGAGACCTTGGGTACTCTTGCAAGTACCTTCCCAAGAATCCAAAGATCCTTTGCAGCTTTCTGATCCCGAACAGCTTTCGGGTCAACCTCACCCAACGATCCTCAGCTGACTGGCGTGCTGGAGCAGCACTTCCAGTAGCTGGGTCCACTACCTGAATCGAGAACTCGCTCTCAGAGCTGGAGCCAGGATGCTCCGCTACCATGTAAAAATATTTTGGGTCTTCTTACCCAACTGAGTGCAGGCACTAGCACTCTCCTTTTCTCTCAGGTCGATTGGGCTCTTAGTCGTGGCCAGGTGGCCTAGTCCACTCTCTGGACCCTTCACCCTAGCCAAAGAATCAGCCAAAAAAGGGGCTGCAGTCATGCAGCTAATCTAAACTATGTTACAGCCATGGATCTAAGTCCTACATCTAGGCTATACGTCTCTGCAAAAAACCACAAAGTTATCGGTAAATAGGTGATAAAATATACAAAAATATATACAGACAGACAAATATAGACCACCAACAAAAATATATACACACATCTTTAAATGTAAGTACATAAGTACATAAATAAATAAATAAAAATAAATAAATAAATAAATATATATATATATATATATTTAAATATTGAAAAAATAAACAAAAATAAAAAAATAAATATTTATATATATATATATATAAATAAAATATATGTAAATATGTTTATATATCTAAACAAATGCATAAATATGTATCTATATATATATATATATATGGTACCCCCCCCCAAGACCTACACTTTTATTTTATTGGTATTTACAGTGTTTTTGGCTATGGTCCTCCTAATTTTAAACCCTTATATTTCTTCTCATTTTTAGTCCCCGTCGAAGTGGAAAGAATTTGCAATTAATTGCAATTAATTGCAAAATCTTTCGGATTGAAGATTGAAGATTCTCAGAAAAACTTCTTCAATCCAGGTCCCAGGCCTGGATTGAAGATTGAAGATTGAAGATTCTCAGAAAAACTTCTTCAATCCAGGTCCCAGGCCTGGATTGAAGATTGAAGATTGAAGATTCTCAGAAAAACTTCTTCAATCCAGGCTTGGATCCAAGGAGTTTTTCTGACAATCTTCAATCTTCAATCTTGGCTTGGATCCAAGAAGTTTTTCTGACAATCTTCAATCTTCAATCTTCAATCCAGGATTGGAGCACGGGATTGTTGCAATTAATTGCAATTAATTGCAATTTAGTTGGAAAAAGCGTGAGATTCAATCTTCAATCTTCAATCTTCAATCCTGGATTGAAGAAGTTTTTTTCAATCTTCAATCTTCAATCTTCAATCTTCAATCCTGGATTGAAGAAGTTTTCCTGAGATCTTCAATCTTCAATCTTCAATCCAGCAAACTTTGCAAAGTTTGCAAATTTTTCTGTGGCTATAGTGAGATTCATGCGGATCGCTATAAAGACAGCAAATGGGTAGTCTTTAAACAATATGCAAGTAATTTACAAGTAGCTGATGGGTAAGATATAGGTAGTGTATAGGTACTCCGTAGGTACTATATAGCTATGACGCAGGTACTAAAAAGTAGTATTTAAGTAATGTAGATGTAGTATATTGGTAGTATATAGGTACTTTATAAGTATTACATAAGTACTATTTAAATATTGTTTAACATTACATATCTAGTACATAGGTAGTAAGCAGGTAATACAGAAGTCTCAAAGGGATAGTATTCAGGTAGCAAATAAATTTTATATAGGTAGTATACAAGTAGTATTTAGGTATATATGTAGTCTGCAGGCATGCAGGTAGCAAAGAAAATTTCTAATAGACAATATTTAGGTCGTTGCTAAGCAGCATATAGGTAGTATATCAATATTATATCGGTAATTTCTTGGTATTATATAATTATTATTAGGCACTAGTGTGTAAGCAGTTGAGAGGTAGTATAAAGGTATTATATAGGCGCTTTCTAGAAAGTATTGAGGTAGTGTATGGGCAATATATATAGGTAGCATATGGAAGTATATAAGTAGCATTCAGGCAGTCAAGAAGTAGTCTATAGGAAAGATATAGGTACTATGTGGGTATATAGGTCGTTGTTAGGTGCATAGGTACTACATAGGTGTTATTTAGGTAGCATATAAACTAAGGGAATAAAATTTCAAGCAAAGAGTTATACGGTAGAATTTTTAACGTCATAATAAACAGGGTGGGATGATTTTAACTAAGGAATAACTAGTAAGTTAAGTATTAAGATGTTTTTTACCTGTCCACTGCTTGTAACTAACTCTCTATTGCCGAGTAATATTTATATACTACTAATAAAATACCTATATACTATGTCTGTACTATTTTTATTACTGCTTAACTACAACCCATACATTATTTATAAGCACTGTTCTATGTTACCTATATACCTATAAATTACCTAAATAGTACATGTATAATTCCTATGTCCTACCTAAACACTATATTTTTCATATTTTTGTATTGCATGTTTACTACCTATGCACTACCTGTATATTGCTCGAAGACTATTTAAATGGTATCTATATAATATCTGTATAGTACCTACATGCTACCACTATAATATATCTATACTGCTTAAATACTATTTTATAGTACTTGTGAAGTATTTATATGTAACCTATGGGGTACCTATATATTAGCTATATCTTATCTATGAACTATTTATATACTACCTGCATATTGCTTACAGACTACCCATTTGCTGCCTCTATATACTACCTCTATGTTATTTACAAGTATTTGTATATTACCCCGTATTGAAAAAGGCCGGTCTTGAGGGTTCAAGATTCTGAGGAAAATTCTAAATCTAGGCCCTTACTGGTACCCAGAACCCCAAGATCTAAGGGCTTGGGTTCAAGAATTTTTCCCCAGAATCTTGAATCTTGAATCCCTAGAAATTTGAAAAGTTTGTAAATTTTCCTGAAGCCACCTAAAAAAGGTAGGTCTTGGGGGGGGGGGTAGCATATATATATGTGTCTATATATGTATCTCTATATATATATATATTTATCTAAAAAAATATATATAAATCTATCTTTATATATTATTAGTATATTGTTACATCACCAATCAAATATTAGGGTGGTTTACCAACTGCGGGATCAAATGAGCCCGTTTGATCCCTCCCCAGCTGATGGACATCAACTGACGCTCTATCTCGATCCCAGCATCCGCGAAGCGTTCCAATTCTTATAGTAGGACAGCGACGGTGAACCATCCGCTTCTGCTGACTCGTCGACGGCTGCTGCGAAGAAGAAGCTGGTGAAAGATTCATGGCCCATGCCGCCCAGGCCTAGGTGGGCCCAGATCCGCTGGATGGAACTAAGGAATCCAAGCCAGAGGCCAGAAGTGGGATATGAACATGAAAATGTCATACTGCAGCTACTCCATTTAGCAGGACCTAACATACGAATGAAGCAAAAGGGCCAAGCAAATGTGGATCTGAACCCCCACGAAGTCCCAGTAACACAAACCCCATGTAAAATAACCCATTGCCGGCGTCTGAAACTGCTCAATTTACCGCCCAAAAAAGCTTGAAGCAAGTAGTGCAACGGTAGTGCAACGGTAGTGCAACGGTAGTGCAACGGTAGTGCAACGGTAGTGCAACGGTAGCGCAACGCCACCAACAGCAACATTTAAGCCTCCCAAAAAGCAACAACGACCCTCCAGGGCTACATGGTACGCATTCGCAGTTCATGGGTTAACCAGGACGACATTACTGGTACAACAACAAGAAAACGTGATCCAAAAATTATCAGATCGGCATTGTGTGTATAAGTATTGTAAAAGATGACCATATCTTTGTATTATCTCTTGCATAAAATCTAGAAAAAGAGAGAGAGAGAGAGAGAGATGAGAAAAAGAGAGGTGACTGATGACATGGCCGCACCTGCTCGTTGGCGATGGCCCCAATCATGGCTTGCTGGTGGACGATCAATACTGGACCATTGTGGTGAACGGTCACGAACGACCCATTGAGCAAGTTTGTACTATGGATCGGACTAACAAATTGCGGGGGTATAGAAATCATTAGAACTTGAATGTTAATCAGAATAGATATCTACTATCCGCATTCAGTTCTTCTCGAATTCAAAAGGCCCAAAGAATGTGAACAGGAATAGACACCCCATAGAAACACTCGCTTGTCAGACGCAACACAAGGCTTGTGTTGATGCAGGGTAGGCACGCCGTCATAAAAAAGAACAGCGGCTTTATCATCTTTGTTGATTGACAATCTGAATATCCCGATCAATTCATAATCCGTGGTAGCTTTTAGCAATGATAAACGCATAAATCATTATACACTTTAAGCTAACAAAGTGTGCCGAGAGATTTGAAGATGAGGATCTGGACATAGCCGTATTCATCATTTTGAAGACAGCTATTTTGGGCTGCACCATATACATAGACACCGTTGCACTATCTGCGCTTACCAAGCATCCAAACCCTGATTTCTCTGACAGATATATAGGTATACCCCACTCACTGAAATCTCTGTGAGAGCGGTGGATACAGATTTTGGGGGTACCCCACACCGTACAAAGTGAGCATTCAACAAAACCGGCTTTCAAATTGCAAATGATGGTCAACCAAATTAGCAAAAGTGCTGGCAACATCAAACCATAGAAGATTCATAAGTCTTGTGAAAGAGATTGTGCAACCATTGGTGACTACACAATAAACTCACATGTTTTACATGAAATCATGATACGACACCTGGCGTTGACCAATCATTCCAGTTCGTTCTGCGCTTTAACGAGGCAGAAGCAAAAAGTCTGGCAATCAACAGTGGCAACAAGAATAAGCGAAGTGCTTGTCTGCTGATGACTTTTGTCTCAAGCGTGGCCTACCACCTTCTGTGATAGAAAGTCTGACTCTGTGAATCTTCTGCAGATGCCGAGTTTCTTATAGGAGCTCTGCTTTTCCAGTAGGGCAAATAGTAGTCTTGGTTCAGGATCATCGCAAGCCCTAGATGGACCCTGGGCTCCTGACCGTGGCCACCGACGAAGATTTTTGAAAGTCCCGTGAGGCACCTCGCTACCAATAACTTGGAAGTTGAGAACCAAACAGAAGCCGCTAATCAGCCTGTAGAAGCTGAAACTCGTTTCTCAATGCACCATAAAATTCCAGAGTGGAAAATGTTGTGCCCCTGGAATTTGCCGTGAAAAAGGCACTTTCTGTGACCAACATTCTTTGGAGTCCCCTCTTCTGGTGTATCGCAATGTATAGGAATGTATGGTATGCTGCTTTCGACTACGGTCCGTGAATCCCCCGCTCGGATGATATGATCTGCTTTAGAGCTCCCTTGCGACGGGTACAGAGGCGACAGGGTCGTGATGTCTGAAAACGATTTCCTTTCACTTTGTTGAATTAACATGATTTTACTTTGATTCATGAATGAACATGCACATTAAATGCACATTAGATACGCATTAGATGCACCTGAATGTTGCTGGTTCAATGTAGTTTAGGCACTGGTTTTTTGTTCACAAATCATCAGTAAGTTCTTGCCAGTTATGAGCCAATTTGTGTGGCTGTGGCAAGCTCAATAGTGATAAATTGATCCCACTTTTGATTAGTGCGTAGAAAACTAGCTCCCCCCTCCAATGGACAGCTATTTGTGATACTGTTGAGCTATTTTGATGGACAACATCAACAGTTCGCAGAGTGCCAAGAAACAATCCAGGTGGGGGGTCAGTTTAGGTCCCCCCAGGAGCGTTGTAGAGTTTCGCCTCCTCATCTTCGCAGCCGGCAAGTTCAGGATTGCTTGACACTACATCTGGATTGCTGCAACCCGCCATGGCTGCTGCCTCAGCTCAGTGGGAACATCGAGCCCAAACGATGAAACTTAGCTTAGGCTATGCGCTCTCCAGCCGCTGGTCATGGCAAAAACAAACACTGTTTCTTCAGCAAGGTCAAGAATCCTTACAATCATTCGAACAAGCTTTTTGCATGGACTTTCTGTGAATTCATGCGCTGGAAGTATCCCGTTACACTTGGCCGAGCATCCAAGATTTGCAGTTGCCATCATGTCATGGTGGAATCAATGAGATTACTGAATCATTTTTCCCAGGTCACACATGAGCTGAGCCTGGATCACTTGCTCTGGGATGACGCGGAGGATATCCGTTGAAGGAAAGTTTAGTTCCCCTGGATCAACAACCCCCACCTGATCGAAGAATAAACCCTTGCGTGTGTTCGATGTCAGTATATCGGATCACTGAAGCTCAATTGTGTGGTTTCTGAAATCGCGGCTGGAACAAAACCATCTTATGCGGATGATCCTGTGGCAACGCGCGTCCCAATTGTAACATGCGGAGCTCATGCATCGTGACAGTCTGAACGGAGCTAGAGTCCGCTCTTTGCTTGTCATCTCGAAGTGTGTATAGATCCTAGATGCAGCATTTTGTAACATGTGGGCTAGAATCTGATCATTTACATACGATTTTTAGCGTTGTGACCAAACGGTCTCATGTGTGAGGGAGTTGTATTTCCTGGCCGCAGCAGCAAGAACAAAAGAAGCGCGAACAGCAAAGCAATGATTGAGTGATCAAACAAGTAAGCAAACTAGACTGTTCAACTGTTCCTGTGTAGTTGTTCTTGTTGACGCGGCTATGTTTTTATTATGTTGTCGTTGGCGGTGGTGGTTGTTGAGATGGTATCACTTTTTGTTCCTATACCATCAAACGATAAACCACAGCACTAAGCTTTGATCTTGCGGTTTTGATCCTGGCTCGATCTAGTTTTCCCCAGCGCACCCTTGGTACCGAAATCTTCCCGCACTTTACTGCACACATGGTCTCATTGTACATCAAAGGCCCGCGCGAACCCTGACTTTTTCCGGAATTCTGCAGTTTTGTCGTTTTAGTAAAGGGGAAGCAGTCAGTAGGAATAAATTGCTCTATCTTGTGAGTGCTCAATTTCTCTTCTCCTGTGATTCTTTTTCAGTACCACTCTACTGAGGAAACCTGTTGAATTGCATCAATGCATTTTTAATCTCAAAATGTCTGGCCCCCAGCTGGAAATTTTGACTCCGTTGACTAATTGAGGCTGCCCTCTATACACTCCATGAGTGGGGCAAACTCTTGACCTCAAAGCCAGGGATGTATGAATCTCAGATAGTTCTAGTTGCTAGTTGTTCATGTGCCAACGATGATCAGTTGTGAAAGCTGGCTGGACAGCCGGACAATGATTGTTTTCTTGAAAAAATACCTCTTCCATTCGAACTACAATTCGTATTTTCAAGATTGTTTGGGTATATCAAAGGTCCGGCGGACTCATACGAGGTGAATGCTTGTATATACCTCACGTAAGTGTACCTCACGTAACTACACAGTGTGAACATGTGTCTGTGTATCTATGCAACTATGTGTGTATGTTTCTATGCTTCGATGTATGTATCTATGTATATGTGTCTCTTTACTATTCGATGGACTATGTTTCCATGTAAGTATGTCTCTATGATTTGATGTATGTATCTATGTATGCATGTATGCATGTATGGATGTATGCATGTATGCATGTATGGATGCATGTATGTAGGTATGTATGCATGTATGTATGTATGTATGTATGTATGTATGTATGTATGTATGTATGTATGTATGTATGTATGTATGTATGTATGTATGTATGTATGTATGTATGTATGTATGCATGCATGTATGTATGTATGTATGTACGTATCAAGCCGCCTTGATTCATTTTAAGGTGGTGGATCTCATCTTATCGTTTCTAGAAATGTCTTTTGCTGATGTGCCATCCTAGTTTTGCCAAGAAATCTGAGCCTATCTGACGATGGCCTTGTCATTAAAGATATCGTATTCCATCTCGAGACATTATCTCTTTGTAACAAAATTTGTATAACGACATGTGTTCTTTCCCTTATCTGATCGTAAGATATCATATCTTATCTTGAAACATTTTTCTGATCTTGTCTGATCTGAAGATGCCGTGTCTTTTCTTACCCTATTATCTGACCTTAAGATGTTTTATTTTTTATCGAATAATCTTTTTAAATCTCACTTTGCCCTAAACGATCTTACTTTGAAATATTCTAATTTCATTTGACCTCAAGATGTTGTTCAACCTCCTATTTCGTATCTGAAAATGTTTGATTTCATCTTATCAAAGATAGATGGTTTGCAATACAAACGTAGAAATCTGTTTTAAGGTCCCTTATCAGAGCTTAAAGCAAATGATCTTCCCTTGCGATGTGTTATCTCATCCTAAAGTTAAAAAAATCTTACAATCAAATATTGTACCTTATCTTGAGAGATCTTAGCTTATATTGTATCTTATGTTTTTCAAAAATGTATTGTTTATCCTTTCAGACTTTACGCTATGTTTTCGTATCTAAACATGTCTTTTGTAGTTTCAAACGTCTTATCTGGAGATTTCTTACCTTACCTTATCGTAATTGTTCGTGCCCGATCGCTCTGTCTTTTGAAACGGTTATAAGAAACGCTTATAAGACTTCTTGCTGCGTCTTAAGATGCGCGTCGTTACCTGAAACTATTTTATCTTTTCTTGAAACATGTGTCTTAATCTATCATCTTGTTGGGGATGTTTTCTCTTACCACGAGACACCCTACCTTATTTTCTTCAAATGCTTTCCCAATCTTAAGATGCCTTATCTTATTTCGAGATCTCTTACCTCAAGACAAGTTATCTCAAGGTATTGCTCTTAATTAACGCAAAATGATCTCTTTACTAAATGATTTCTTGTCAGACCTTCTCTTAGCCGTAAACTAGTTAACTTTTAGCTGAAGTTACCTTCTTATGATCTTGAACATATATCTTGTCGAAGGATTGTTCTATGCTCTTCAAAAATTGAACTATCTAATCTGATTTTGAAATACCCGGAGTTTGTTGATCACAGTACCTTATCTCAAAGAATCGTCTCTTAGATACGTTTTGTGTTCAACAAAAAGTTTCTTCAAACTCCTCTGCCCTCCCCCCCTATCTGGAACCTGAGCCCTCCAAGAATGCTAACCTTTTCCATGACCACGGGCCCGGTCACTTACGGCCACTTGCTCCACGGGTCACTTGCGGCCACTTGAGCGGTCACTTGAGCGGTCACTTGCGGCCACTTGAGCGGTCACTTGCGGCCATTTGCTCCAGCGGTCACTTGCGGTCACTTGAAGCCATTTGAGCGGTCACTTGAGCGGTCACTTGCGGTCACATGCTGCAGAGTTCACATGCGGTCACTTGAGCGGTCAATTGCTTCAGCGGTCACTTGCCGTCGTTTGCTCCAGCGGTTACTTGCGGTCACTTGAAGCCATTTGAGCGGTCACTTGAGCGGTCACTTGCGATCACGTGCTCCAGAGTTCACATGCGGTCACTTGAGCAATCATTTGCTCCAGCGGTCACTTACGGTCATTTGCTCCAGCGGTCACTTGCGGTCACTTGAAGCCATTTGAGCGGTCACTTGAGCGGTCACTTGCGGTCACGTGCTCCAGAGTTCACATGCGGTCACTTGAGCAGTCAATTGCTCCAGCGGTCACTTGCCGTCGTTTGCTCCAGCGGTCACTTGCGGTCACTTGGAGCCATTTGAGCGGTCACTTACTTGATCGCTTGATCGGTTACTTGAGCGGTCACTTGAGCGGTCACTTGCGGCCACTGGAGGGGTTACTTGTGGTTGCTTCAGCGGTCACTTGCGGTCACTCGAGTCGAGTGGCTGCAAGTGGCTGCAAGTGGCCGCAAGTGGCCGCAAGTGACCGCATTTTCGAAAACCCAAAACCGCACTTCCTGCGTGCTCAATGTGTATTTGTGCATGTATCAATGCATTTGAAACACTTCCATACATGCAATATGTACATCACGTATACGTGTAGGTGTATGTACCCAAACCCATCAGATAGTGTATATAGAGATATCTCTAAAACAATGGTTGGAATTGGTTGGATATAAATCCAATTTGCTTGTAAGTACTGTGTTCGGGGTGTGACTGATTGTGCCACTGTAAGCCAACACATTTGGCCATTGATGTCCCAATTTACAACAGTCATACCAAGTCATACCCTGATTGCCTGAGATTCTCCCATGAAATATCGGCAATCCACCAGCGTGAGGCAGTCGCTACAAATGATCAACAAAACACCCAGTAAGTCACGCCCGGCCAAGCAACTGCTTGTGGCGAGTCGTCCAAGAAGAAGTTGGTCAGGTTGTAACCTGACGATCGGCAACTGGCATACCCTAGGCGTATGAATTTTAGTAGGCGCTGCTTTACGATCCCTCAGGCATGCAAAACGTGTTGCGCAACATCCGTATCTCTCTCGGGTTTTCATCATCCCAGCACGAGAGCAAAAACATTGAAAAAGAGACCCATGAAACTACTAAGCTGGGCGAAACACCATGCAAGTTAATGTTTTTTTACATGTAAAAACACAACTTTCTTTTTTTAGAGATTAACATATTGACCGCACAAGGCGGCGGCGGAAATTGCCAGAGAGATTAGCCCATAAGAGAATTCTCGGGTGAGATGAAGCAATGGTGTGGATGGTGGTTGAAGGTGATGATGATGTTGGTGATCGTGTTTTTTCTCTGCTGGTGTTTGTCTTTGCTGGTGTTTTCTCTGCTGGTGTTTGTCTTTGTTAATGTTTTTCTCTGCTGGTGCTTTCCTCTGGTGTTTTTTTCTTTACTGGTGTTTTTGCTCTGGTGTTTGTTCTTAGGTGGTGCTTTCCTCTGTTGGTGTGCTTCTCTGCTGGCGTCTTTCTTGGCTGTGACACTTGCTTGGCTGTGGCCTTTACATGACTGCCACACTTACTTGGCTGTTATATGGTCATGATGATGATGATGATAATGATGCTGCTGCTGATGATGCTTGCGATGATGGTGTTGCTGCTGCTGCTGCTGATAATGATGTTGCTCTGTTTCTCTTAGAACATCAAAGACGTCGCAAAACTCTACGATTTTTAGCAATTTTGACTTGCAGACGTGCGTTTCGACGCAGCACTGTTCACTTTTGGAAGATCTGAACTCAAACATGTCGTGTTTTTTTGCAGTTTTGACTTGCAAATGTCCGTTTGCCCACAGCGCGGTGCACTTTTTGCACATCTCATCTTCCAAACGTCCCTTGGAGCTGTCATTTTTTTTTCGATTTTGACTTGCAAATGCGCGTTTTGCCACAGCGAGATGCATTGTTTGCTGATCGCTTTCCCAACTGGCCTCCGAACCCGTTCGCTTGATAAACCTACCTTTTTGAGCGTCCCGGAGCACAAAACTATTCAAACACGCAGCAATTGGCGCACTTCCTATCTGTCACATACACAGATCATTGATCTTATCCCTGATCTGACTGACTGACTGACTGAGTGACTACCTGCTTCAATTTTCCATAAGTCGGACGTTTGACCGCCAACTTCCTTCAATAAATCTTGAAACATAAAACTACAATTTCATCAATATAAAGAGCCTGGTTACAGGAAGCATTGACATAGCAATTGAAGTATGAACCATGAATCCAATTGGTGCCGTGGCAGTGGTGAAGCTAGAAGAACAAATAGTAGCTGGTTCCTGTCCAGTACTGTCCAGGTTGGCACCGTTAGTCGTTGAGCATAACCAAAGCAGCGGTTACTCAGAAACTTCGTAGCTTAGAAGTTTGGTCCAGTTTGGTCCTTGATATCGAGTCAAACTGTGTTGCACAACCATCGAGCTGTGTTCCGAGCTGTGTAACACATTGTGTTCCATATTGTTGAACAGCTTAGGGAACCGCAGTTGTTTGACCTTTCACAGCCTTGTGGGGGAACCAAGCCGCAGGATTCTTTGCTGCAGCTCGCTAGCTACAGCTGTTCTCTGAATTGGTTGGGCCTTGGTCTTGGAAGGCTTGACACCTCTGTGAAAAAGCATCTTTGTAAAGGGTGACAACTGGTGCTGTTTGGCACATGATGATTTGGAATCCCAAAATTGACTTCTTATTTCACTAAGCTGCACCATGTTTGATGCAGGGAACCTTCACAGGACTCTCTTGGAGGCTGGGGAGCAGTGACTACTATGAGCTATGCGTGGGGCAAACACCAGTTCATTCATGCCAGCGCTGAGTGTTCGAACAATTGGCTGTATGATGTTCGATGGGATTCTCTTGAAAGCAACCTGATGCAACCCGTTTTCTGTAGCGAATCCGCGAGGAAAGAATAATGGCTTGTGTCGGTGATGATGTAATCCGTTCAAGGTACTGACCCCGATCACTCACCAGGTGCTCACTTGAGCGCTGTCAATGATGGGTGTTCCCAATCATTTCAATCCATTGTATGCGTTTAATTCCGTTGGATTCATATGGAAAAACCACCCGTATTTAGGATAAATCACAAGCTCGGGGAAACTGAAGCTGGTTTGTGAACACACGGACCTATCATTAATCCTTTTTGACACGACTTATACCCACCTTGGGGGTGCAAAATGGTGCAAGTATTCTGAAGCGCCCAAACATTTGTAAAATGGTTCGCCTCTCAAACCCCAGTGGCTTGGGTCTATGCATTGCTGAGCCAAGCGTCGAGCTTCAACCAAGTTCCAGCTGCTAGCGTTGAACCAGCTTCAATAGAGCAGGTCGGTCACAAATAGACTGTAGTCAACCCCTTGTGCATCGTTGATTGCCTTTAAAGCCGGTACTTCTGTAATCAAGAAATCCCGCATGTATGTATATTGCTTCACCCTGCACAAACATTATCACCAAGCAAAAACTGTAGGCTCTTCTGCGGAAAGCGACGCTGCACCCAATGGAAGAGCTTTTGCTACCGAAGCAACCATAGATTTCTTCCAACAACACCGACAGGACGGCAGTAGTACCTTCAGAGCAGGCAAGGATGAGAGTTAGAATCAAAACATAAACTATAAAACGCAAATCAGGTAGATGTGTTTCCTGGTAAAAGGATACCCTGGTAAAAGGATACCCTGAATCATTGCTTCCCTGCACAATGTGATTTTTGCTTGGGCTGGTGGGTTTCAAGGATGCCTCTTTGAGAGAATAACACCATTAATCATTACAGTATTGCTGTAAATTCTCACATATTTTCTCACAATATCCTGAAAAACATGTCATTGATCATGACAATTTCTTTATCTTACAGCCACTAACCCCACAATTTTCACAAAATCAAAGCATCCCAACACCGATAGCTGCACCTCGTTGCACGTCATCAAAACCTCCCAGTCGTCCGGTGAAGATGCCCAGTGGATACGAACTGAGCAAAGACACTACGAAACAGCCATCATCGGCCCATGAAATGTTGAATGGTTGATGTAGCGGTTGGTTTAGTGATCCATTAACGAAGGGTGATGTTGTTCGTCAATGTTGTTCGTTAATGGTCAGCGATCTACTGAAGCTTGTTGACACCGTTTGATGGTGGTGAAAATGAAGCGTAAATGGTGTTGTTCAGTGATGGTGAATTGCGGCTAGCGATGGATTGTGGTGCTCAGCAATGTTTGCCATATTGATTTTAATGGTCGGTTGATCGTGCACATGGGATGATGGGCCTAATGTGCCTGAACTGGCAGCCGCTCTGCTGAGCAACCACTATGGTAGCTTGGGATGTTCGGGTATCTTTAATGAATCGGTTGGACAACGGTAGAAGGTTGTTGCGGGTCACGATTTGATGACTAGATTATTCTGCTTAATTCGCGGTCGGTCAATGATGATGCAAAGTGTTGATGGATGCCGTCATTGCCAATCAATTTTTTAAAAACAATGGCTACTTCATCCCTTGTCTTTTTTATGGTAAGGAAGTGGTGGGTATGGCGCCAGTGTGTGTGTTGTCGGGTTTTAGCGTCCTCATAGCTCCACGATATCCACAACTGATTCGGTCACGGGTGCAATCACATGGTCTGGCATGGAAATACCAGCATTTTGTCCGTTGGGCCTCCAAAATGCTAGAATGAAATCGGTAACTGCATACTGAATTGTTTTTCATTGTGGATGTTCTGTAAAGTGCTAATTAAATCTAGTCTATTGGTGATTATTCGTAGGCATGACCAGTCACAAGGATCAATTAGTATTCCAAATGTTTGGTGATGATTCATGGATATTCATTGTTTAAAATGGCTACTTCATGCTTGACAGCGCTGAATGTTTGGTTTGACAATGACTCGTCGGCAATGAAACATATTGATGGCATAGTAATTGTTAAAAAAACACCTGGATTTCGATGGCAAGTCATGCTGATAATGAATGTCTATGTTGAGTTGTATCAATGAGCTTTTTCTTGGGGAGTAGAGGCTGTTTTCGGTTTCTGAATCAGCTATTTTCTACTCACAAGATTGGTGACTTCCTGCCGAAGAATAGGTGCATGACAACGCTGGCCAGGGTTACTGCCAGGCCACGATCAAGGCACCAAGTGTCACAAAGTTCTTTCAGCTTTCTGAGCGAACACGCATAGTACATGTGAACTAGTCAACACCTGTACTATGCGATGCATGTGAAACTATGTGTTCTGTCTATACATGTTGAACTATATTACTATATTGACCTATTATTTACACGCATAGTACATGAAGTTCTGTTCGATCTTTATGTCACCCCAACACGTGTGTACCTATTCCGTGATCAGTGTTGGATATGAGCGGAAGGGCCTCTATCTCACGATGACTTGGTGGGGATTCTACCGACACCAGTCGGTTTTAACCGCCCATTTCTTGTGTGGAATATCGCATATTGGGAGCTGCATTGTGAGGATTCACGTCAATCAAACAACACAAAGGCGGCAAAAACAGCAATGGTATCAACAGCACATGAGAGAATATTACATGGAGATACATTGTGCAAATGTCTGACACGAGGATGACCAAAGAATTTGAAAACACTCTCAACAAAATCGAGTTTGTGGGATGTAGTGCGTGTTGGGGCAAGGAATAGAAACATAAAACACATATGGATGATGGGGATGCAAAGCTTCGATCCGGCTAGCCGATCATCACCTGCACAACACCTGCACAGCGGTTACAGGGAACACACCTACATCTACGTACACATTCATAGCTGTCAAAACCGTAGATGAGTGGGAAAAATGAAACCTTTTTTGGTGGTGGATTCAGATTGCCTTGGGTTTGTCTACACCGCGAAACGGCTTGAAAGCAGCTGACTTCTTGAAAGGATCCTCGTGACTCAGGGAAGGTACAAGGGGGTGCTCCCATATCGATTTGCCGGTTGACAAACCCACCAAAAAGAAATGCCCAATAACGGTCCCATCGCTAATCTGAAAACACTGTCTTGTACTTTCCACAATTTGTGTCGGTTTCTGAGTCAGCTAGATCTACCCACCTGGTACCCGCTGCTATGTGTTAAGGTCTATATGTCTGCTAAAGAATCCTTCTATCACCTGGGAGCCGAGAATCTCTCCCGCTGGGTTGATCAAATTGATCCTCTTGTCCGCGGCTATGGCCTCTGGCAAACAGCCAGATTTGGCTACGTCCTGAAAGCGGTCGCGAGCCATCGCAGTGGCTGCGGCTGAGATTGGTGAATCTCACGTCAGCCTATGAGGATGTAAATGCTGTGTCGATTTTATGGATCAGCGGGGAAAGGTATGACTAGCTGTCTCCCTCTATAGATGCACTTACAAAGGTGGCAAGAAGAACTGTTCGGCATATTTCGTTGCTTCTAGATAGTATCTATTAGACTGATTTCTGAATACTGCTGAATAGCTTGGCTCACAATCGTTTGTACTTGTTGCTCATACTGATACTTGATGATGGTCTGCACTGGTTCACAAAGGTTACTTCGTTCACAATAGTTGGTACACTACGTATGATATACACATCACAAACGTAATAGTGGTTCAAGAAGCCTTTTATCGAGTTCATGTCCATGATGTAGCATGGCAACATGTGACAAAGAAACGGCAGAAACAATCAGTCAACCAACCGACCCACTGTTTCATAAAAACGTCGCTTTGTTTAAATTTAACGTTCAACCACCCCTCTATTGCGATATGTTCCTCTAGTTCATATATATATATATATACAAATATGTATAAATATATAAGTATAAAAATATATGCCTATCTGCAAAAAGAATGCAAAACTAGATCTTATAGATACGCGGCCTTTCAAACGTTTATGATGCGAGTATTCAGCATCCAGCCAGAGCACCGGTCTTGAACTACGATCGTCTCACACTCCTTTGCAAACGACGCACAGCTTTGCAACTGCAACATCCGCGTGAAATCAGGTAGCAACCTATCCATAGTGCTCAACAAAGGGGTAAGTAAACAAAGGTGTACAGCAAATGGGCCTTGGGGCCGACTTCCATTTCATGGCTCACATTATTGGTACCGCACGTTTTGATACTTTTTTCATCACTCCAGGTATGTCATTCTTTGGCCACACAAAGGCTCCCGTGGAACCATCAAATGTCTCAGATTTATGCTGCTCAGCGTCCACCAGCATTAAGAGGAGAATTGTCCGAGCCATGATTGCTTCACAATTTGTAGCTCCGAAGTGAAACGGTCACGACACATCAAAGAGACTTGGTCAACTGCAGTTGTCTGTGGCCTGATCAATGACTCCACGGCAGGACTCAACGAAGAAAGAACTCAACCGTATATAAGAGCTTGAAGTATCAACTAATTGGGGACTTTCTATGGTTTTCAGCTTTTCAATTTTTCTCCCAAGAAACCAAACCATAAATGCCATATAACCATATGTATTGATTCCTTGAGCAGTCAAGATAACTTTTGGCTATCAATCAAAGCGAGTGTCCATGGCCTTTCAACGCTGTCGAGCCGTAGCTGTAGCGAACTTCGATGTGGCACTTTTGAAGGGAACATGATCATGTACAATCCAAACAAGTGATGATGATTTGTGGTGTTTGAACATCGCCAATCCATCAGTTGAATGATGATAGCCATTTCTGTCGCTTGAACAACCATGATTGGTTGCCTACCATTTGGTTACTGGCCACTCCTGGTGGCTCCTAAGCTCCACCGAAAACAGCTCCCTTTATAGCTACCTCCGGGTACCGCCAGAAGCTATGGATAGCCAAAAAAACGGTGCCACACCCATGGTTTGGATAGCCCTTGGTATTTGTTCACGCCTTTTCTGCCTTTAATCCACCATTACTAATTAATGGCCGTTAACCAGTATCAACCATGGCTAAGCACCCTCAACCAACCACCACTCTCCTTGGTCCACCATTGGGGGACCATTAGCGCTCAGTTCGTGGCGTGGCACACCCGCTCATGGCCAAGACCCAGCAGCAGGGATTGACTGGTTGGAACATAACAAACATGAAACCAACAACTAGGAGCTCAATTAAAAGGTCTTTTGTTGAGTTATAGTGGTTGATTCATCTTTAATTGCAGTCTGAATCCAACGTATTTGAACAACAACTGACGAATCAACAATGATACGGACCTTGCCAAGAGCTTAGAATGAGATATTTCATATAGATTGTAAGGGCAAACATGGACAAACATCTGGGCGCTTAATATCGCATCATCGCTGAACATTGTCCGCATGTCACACGTGGCACTTGCAAACATGTTTCTGGCAGCTCTGAAAGACATCCCAAGGTGCCAAGGTTTGTTGTATGGACCAAGTGGTTTCTGAAAGACTTACTCTCGAAAAAAAGGAGTCCTTGCGACTACCTTTGAACTTGCTTGAAATGTTCACATGTGATAGGAGGGACTGCTGCAACCAACATCACTCACGTAGATCAAGACTAAGATCACCACCAAGTAAGTGACCCCACAGCTCTGACTTCAGGTTATCCCTTGGAATCTCCACATTTTGACCCACACACGTTGCCCACACGCGTTACCCACATGTTCGCGTATGCCAAACAAAGATTCTTCATGGCACATGTTCTTGTAACAAGGATCTTTATAGATTTCTGCCATGCTCGAAATATATGGTATGTCATGGTAATGGTATGTCATGGTACTCATTTGTGATTTGTCATCATAAAAGCATTGTTGTTGTTCGATACCCATTCCCTGCTACGGCTGTTTGTGTCCAGGTCTGGCACATGTATCACAACAAGTATGCACTGTACTGTGCATGAAGTCATTGATTTCCAAGTAGGATTTGTAATGAACCGCTGTTGCTTCAGTCTATCGATGGTTCGTATATCTTAACTGTTCATAATAATCACTATCAACTATGGACATCAACGGAGCTCCCGTGATAAATCGATTGCCTTTGGTTCTCTGAATGGTTTGGCATGGCGTGCCTATGGTTCTCAGTTGGCTCATTGCTCCTCCCTTCTTCCCGTTCCCTGTCCTCATCTCCAACCACCTCGTCGGCATGCAAAAGTAGCAACTCCCTCAAGATCGTTGATAAGTTCAATGCTCAATAAACGATTGCTAAAACGGAAAAAAATATGCTGAGTCACAGTTTCCACCGGCCAAGCTCAGTGGTCGCTGCTTGTTAGGTCCTGGTTCATGGTCCCTTCATCGGGCCTTGTTCTTAAGGGGCACTTCCGGTTGACCAACTATGGGAATAGCTTGATGCATCCACGGATCACGCATTGATGAATCTATGGTATAGAAGTCCCATGGTATAGCATCTACGTATAATTTAGTGAGCCATCGATCCCATGGGTTTCGTCAAAGCAGTGTGAAACCCATAGCCAACACAAACAGAAACCCGTGAAATGTCAGGATTGATGTTTTGAAACCGCATCAAATCAACAGTTGCACGAAAAAAAACGTTCGGCCCAAAGACTTTTGATCAACAACTTTTTGACAAAGGGCCTTTAAAAATGTAATACTTGGGGGGAGAACTGAGCATTGCCTGATAAACCTTCACTATGCTGCATGTCATGCCGGTGACTGCAAACGTGGAAGTATTCATGGCTGATCTGTCGGTGTAACCACTGCTCCCGACATCACCAATATACGCATGATCTGATATCATCAAGGTTAATCTCATACCTGCCGATGTAATTCCGCATGAAAATACATGCATATATGCTCGATCATTTTACTGTTGATAGAATGATTCCTTTTTGTGTTATTTGGTGCTAAAAATATGGTGACAGTATACACCTTTTCATTGCCGATCAAAATCAATACACTGCAGCATTGCAACGCATCAAATAACCAGACAATGAATCGACCAGTCAGGCAACCAATCACACACACACACAAACAATCAAACATACAAGGTGGCCATCAATTCGCCAACCCAGCAGCCAAATAGACAGAAAACCAGACAAAATGCAAACAAACTAGCCCGCCAACCAACCAACGAACCGGCCAACAAACGCGAAAACTTAATAACCCAGAACATCGCCGCACCGGGGTCTGAATCGCTATCAATTTCGTTGGCAACCGCTTTGAACGGAATGCCATGAAGAACCCGAAGGACGTTCTGCATCAAAATCATGCCCTGCACCAGGCCTTGAATCTTCGTATGCACAAGATACATTTTGTGGGCGACAAAACCTCTGATCCTCGCCATCACATTGCACCCTCACATATTTTCAAACATATATTATCACCACATATGTTCGATCTGGCACCAAAACGAATGTTCTATTTGACATACCTTCTGGCACCTTTTGGTGCTCTGTCCGACACATCTCCGGGCGTTCTATCTGACATATCTTCTTGAGTTCTACTTGAAAACCACCAGAACCCTTTTGAATATTTTATCCACTCCATGCGACACATACTCTCGCATCCTGAAGACATGACATGCCCACTGTGATCGGGACCATCCTCAACGAGTGTCCCACTTCCCCGTCGCAGTCTTCTATATAAGTTCCGCGTGTGAAAGAAGCGACGCCCCGCTCAGCTGAACCCAAGATGCAACGTTGACCGCGTCTATTGATGCACGTGGTTTGCTCTTATTGTCTCGTGCTCCGGCCAAGGGGTTTGGATGGCGTGCTCCCTGTCACCATAGCCGGACAGGGGGCAATCAAAATCTATCCCAACCTATCATTTTCGATCTTGGTGCTCAGGTGATCCAATCGGTCCAGGACTATCGCCAAAACAACGCTCAAAAAGCTTAACTTAATGGCTTGACGCGCCGTCGCTGTTTTGGCGCAGGTCTCGTGCCTTTAGGCTTCTCAGCCATTCCGGGATGCAGCGCGGAGTGGGCCAAAAGTGGGGCCCTCGCCTGGCACAGCCCAAGCTCTTCAAGGTCGACCTGTGCCGATGCTCTGATCGTGTTCGTTGAAAATTGTCCACCGTGCAATTTGTAGACGCAAAAGTGTGTCGAAAATTTGTCGTCGGCATCCACTGCACTGCAAATGGATATCACTCCGTTTTGCTGGCCACTAAACTGCAAACCTCTCTTTCTAGCAATTCATTAATTACTCACCCTATGCCTCCTTCACGGACTTGTAAAGACCATCAAGAATTACGAGTCCTGATGTTTACTCCTTATTGTTTTTCCACATAATTTGGTGGACTGGCTTCGCTCCCATGCTAAGCTGGATAAACATGGTACATGCCTACGTTGTCAGAGGAGAGATTGACAAAGCGGTCTTAGTCATCAAGAACGTTTGAATGCATAGCTGAGCGGATGGTTGAATCACCATCATATCTCAATTTGATGACTTCGTTCATGGAGACCGAGCGTTCGAAAACAATGCTGAGCGAATCCACAACTATCGGAATTGTTGATGAATTTTCTGGTGATGGGCAAACAAAGGTCAAAGTGGCTGGCGGTTAGCTGACAGGTGGCTATTGTTGGTAACAGGATCTTCGCGAGGGCTTTTTCAACTCAAGTCGGATGAAGGATGACGAAAAGTTTTCCATCCTCGATCTATCAACTTGTGCAAACGCTTGTGGCGCCTTGGGATGTACCATACATGGCGCCAACCAGCCGTGTCTAAAATCTCTTGCAACGATTTCTGTTGACCAAGACCGCACACCATCAGCACTAGGGCAAACCATATTGTTTTAACCCGTGGCTGATGAACCCAGGAGAGTTGTTGACCTCAAATTGGCCGCCGGTCAGAAAAAAACCTAGCTGCGTGAACATCGAAGTGAACAAAGAATTGATTGCTAATGAAGGATGGTTGATGATTGCTCCATTGCTAAGAATGGTGATTGCAAAGAATTGCCGTTGAGGCTAGGGTGAACGACGGCCAGGGTTATTGATTGCAGGTCAAGCTGCCAGTCACTAAGTCTTTGCTCGGCTGTTTGCTTGTGCTTTTTTTGGTCTGTACGGGCCCATCTAGTTGGGTTGTACACCTCATGACTAGTAGTTAACCCCTGCTAACTTAGTTACAAACCAATTTATACATGGTTGGGGGCACACCCTGTAGTGGCCAACACCTGCTTCTGAAGGCAAGTTTGAACAACGCAGCTTCGAACCCAGCTGGATTTGCAGGAAGAGGATTCTCTGGAAACATAACCATTGAGAACTGGAATTCAAACGGATCCCCCAAAGAATGCCTAGCTAGTTTACCTAATAAATTGAGAACATTCTGAAGGTTCCTTGAAGGAGCCACAGATCGGCTTCAAACAGTGCACTCATCTGTGACCCACTTAGTCGCTATCGCAAGCCACCGATACTTCATCCGCGGTAAATACCGAAGACAGCCCTGGATTGCCTATACCAAGTGCCAAGCATCACTATCACAAACTGATGCAGGTTGCGCTCAGATTTTGTAGGAACCGTGGACCCTGAACGATCAAACAACACTAGCCACAAAGACATATAAACCATTGATAAATCTAGTTGACCAGCATCATTAACGTTTATAAACACAATGATTGTCAACAGTTCACAAGCAGCATGAGTAACCCTGACCCTGACCATTAATCTTAACATGTCTTAACGATTACAAGGATAACTGATGTACAAATTGCAAACATTGCTAACATACTCAGGATGTATTTCAACACAATGATCTTTCATCTGCTGGGCTTTGCGCCTCGACGTTTCCGGCGTCTTCGGGGCATGTCCTGCACTGGAAATGCCGGGTGTATTAGATGCCGCATGGGAAAAAAACACATCGTCAACTAATACCAATCAGAAATGAACCTTTGACCAGCCTTAACTTGCTTAAAATCAAGTAAACCTGAGAAGTGTGCTAATGAACGTGTGCTGGCCATATTCTTTATCTTGCCAATCCCTTGTTAAATACCGCACTGTTAATATTAAAAGCTACTAACCCAACTGGCAAACTGTTGACCCAACTGTAACCCTTGTCAACAAACATCGTCACCGACCCCTTGTTAACACTGCTGTTATTCTCAAATACCCATCATTTACTAACCCAACTGTTGTTCACCCGCGTGAACGCTTGTTAGTGACCTTTGTTAAGCACGGTCACCACGGCTACGGCGCGGTACCACGGCTCCCCTGGGTCCCAGTCCGAACGCCGCAGCAAGGAGTAGGGGCTGGGAGGAGGCCCAAGGACCTGGAGATGCGACGGTTTTCTTCGTTGGAGAAAACCATGACGTGGACACAAAAAAAGATGAAGACATAGATGTGTTATAGATGAATATAGATGAACATAGATCATTTATGAATGTGAGTAACGTATGTTCGTATTCTGAGATCAAATAAATATAGATATAAAAGGAAACATATGTAATCATATGGAAATTAATAAAAACATATAGGCACCCGCAGAACTGCGGTCTCACCATCGCTTCAACACCTTTTGGTTTGTGGCTGTGAATTACGCAACAAATGCTAACAACTCATCTGTGGGGCAACTGAGCTGCAGTCAGTCTTCCCCATCAGTAACCCATCGCTTTTGAAGGGGTCGTACTAGTGAACAAAACAATGTTGGTTAACAACCAATGCAACAATGCTGAACCACAAACAGGTCAATCATCACTGTTGACCACCAACAATAAGTCAACATTGGTCGACAAAAGGGAAACCATGACACAAGTGCCATACCCAAAGCAGGAAAGCCTCTTCCTGTGAGATTGGTTCCAGCGAAAAGCATCAAGTTGGCTGCTACTTCTTCTTTGATGAAGCCGTGGTTTTCCCAGACCAACTTGTGATTTGACAGTACGGGCTCTGGATGACAGCAGTCCCTTAAGGAGCACCCCGTACCTTCTAACAGCTAAACCTTGTCATTGTACCTTCACAGTTGTGCACAGGGCCGAGGTTGTTATGGACCGCTCCGGGTGGTTTAATCTTGGAAAGATCCACATGAATAACCACGAGTCACGATCATGATCAAAAGCCATCTAGTGATTTTGATTCACTGCGAGGAGTGTTGGTCAAGAAGTAGCGATAGTGATCATCAGCCATTGTGGTCAATAGCTGCCAACATTGGGTGGGTGAACATCCTACAGGGCTGCGCCTCACTGCCATATGCCTGTCGCAATTGTTACTCCCTGTATCTCCCGCCAATACTCAACATTTTCACCATCGGTGTTGGCAATACGCCGGCAAGAATCACAATTGTCATCCAAACAGCGTTACCCATCATCAGTAATTATGATTCAGACTATCGACCATTAACAACCGATTCATTAGCAACTTTCCATAATCATTATGATGACCACTAATCATCAGTAATTATGATTCAACATCACATTAACAATCATCTTGATCATGGTTACAGTGAGCCCCCCCTGATGTCAGACTTCCTTTCTACCCTCCTTGTCCTTATACCCAGCCCCATGTGATTTTTTTCGGGGATTTAAGAACCACCCCCTGACATCAACAATAAGGTCATTATCAGGAAGTGTGAAATCCTCGCTTATAGAAAACAAAAACATTAACAGCATCCACAACCTTTACATTTGACTAGATGAGATGCCCAAGCATTTTTTTGAAACAACTTCCCCTGCAGGTAAGGCAATCATACCATTCCACACCATCTTTACCAATACTTATTTTAACTGTTTTTTTCATTTTTTCCCTCTCTCTTTTAATTCCAAAAGATATTTATGACCAATGCCTTTTTCGTGTTGTCCTTTCTTATATTTTCTAATCTCATAATCACAGATGGGACAAGCAGAGATCTCTTCCTTTATTTTGTTAAAATATGTTTTCCTCCACTCACGTTTTTTTTTTTCTGGATTGCTCCCCCTGTAATTATTACTTCTATCAAGGCAATTATCACAAGTTATATTATCATTACTAAGGCAGTCTGTCTCTTTCTTTTCATGACACCTAACACATTCTCTTGTATCACCCTCATCTTCACTGATTTCATCATTAAGATTTGAAAGGTGCTTTTTTGATCTCAAGTGCTTAATTCCACATTTGATTGATACATTGCAATCACATGCATCACAATGAAACATTTTACTTTCCATAATTTCCCTACTTCATAAGACATCTTTTTTAACTCACAATATTGTATGTCACTTGAAAAGATGCCAGAGAGAAAGATAAAACGATACAAATGTCAGATGTTGACGAGTTCATAAAAAAACATGTGGAAGTGAAAACACAACCAAAAGGCTGGAATCGGCTGGAACTCCTTCGTAGCACCTTGCAACGAGCATACCTATCAGGAGTATGGACGTAACCAAAGAGTTTCAAACTAGCAGAAAACGTTTGTTTCTCCTCTAAAACAAACCCTTGGTAGTATCCCTATTTCCAGCTGGAAAACAAACCTTTCCGGGGGGACCCGAAACCATAGTTTCCTAATCCAAAACTAAGGTTTCCGGGGTGGAAAGGTTAGTTTTTCGGTGGAAAACAAAGGTTTTGGGGAAGGCCGGGGAACCCGGGTAGAAACAAAGGTTTGGAAACTAAAGTTTAAACCTTGGAAAACAATAGTTTTGCAGAGTTTCCCGGAAAGTTAGTTGTTTTCGTGGGGGGAGGGGGGGATGGGCGATGCCGAGAAGCCAGCGGTGGGGCCGCGAGTCGAAGGGCGATTCCGAGAGTCGCGTGGCGAGCGTGCACATGAAAACAAACAATTTAAAAGAAAAGTTTCAAGAAGAAGAAACAAACGTTTCAAAACCAAAGTTTTTCTGGGGTAAACAAACGTTTCGCGCAAACCTGGTGGCACTGCCCGGAAAACAAAAGTTGAAACTCTTCACATGCCAAGGTTTGTTTTTCACCAGTGAAAGAAACGTTTTGGGGAAGGTTTGTTCTTGGTCCAGAAACTAACTACTATGTCCAAGGTTTGAAACAAAGGTTTTGGAAAAAACTAACTAACTAACTGCCTCAGAAAAGGTTTGTTTTCCAGGGTTTGAAACTGTTTGCTCCGGAGTTTCTTCGGAGTTTAAGGGTTTCAAACAAACGTTGAAGAAAAAGGTTTGTTACGACCATCAAAACTAAAGTTTGGACCAGCAAACGTTAGTTTCTGTAGGAAAACCTTTGTTTCGGTCTCTCTCACATCTTTCACCCACTGTGGCCGCAGCTCTCATCTTTAGTTTCCCTCTGGGAAACAAAGGTTTGGGGGAGACGGTGAAGGTTTGTTTTCCAGGGAAAAACTAACCTTTTCTAGCAGAAAACGTTTGTTTCTCCTCTGAAACAAACCCCTTGTTCCGTCCCTACTGACCTATCAGATAGACATGACCTTTTTCAGAAGATAAGATTTGAAAACAAAACACAAATACTATATGGCTCTGACTTGCATAGATGTCTTGAGCAAATACACAATGGCTCTGCCTTTAAAAACTGAAGATACTGATGAGATGATTGAAGCAATGAAAGAGGCATTGAGGAGAACGGGAGGGAAACCACAATTAATATTCAGTGATGACGAAGGGACATTGAGAGGGGAAGTGTTCAGAGAATTCATTAAAAGTGAAGCGATGGAGCTACACAGGTCAAGAGGTTCTGCTCATTTCGTGGAGAGGTTCAATAGGTCTGTCAAGGATATGATTCGATATTCAAGAGATTAGAAGCAGATGTTATAAAAGGAAAAGAAAACATTGACTGGAGCAATTATTTACCAGAGGTTATTTTGACATACAATAATAAAGTTGTTCATTCCGCTACAGGTCGAACTCCTGCTGGAGCAAGGAAGAACAAACATGAGTTTAAATCAAAAGTGAATGTGTCAATCAAGGCAAAGAGAAACAGCACGTATCCCAAACTGGATGTGGGCGATAAGGTAAAGATTATGAGAAAGAAAAGGACTGGTGAGAAAGAGAAGAACAGTCATTGGCCACAGGGGGAATACACAGTTGAAGACATCGCTGAAAAGCTGGGACAGACGTATTACAAGTTGAGAGACTATCCCGGACCTTTATCTATTACTGTTTGAATTGCTAAAAATTCAACCTTGGAGAAAAAAGCTTAAAGAGATATTACCTTACATATTAAGTAAAATATGGAGTTCATTAAGAAACTGCCTGATGATGTGTTGAAAAATATTGTGAGGAGAACCTGAATATATGAAAATAAAACATAGCAAACCATTGAAGAGAATACAAAACACAAGTACAAAATCAAAATATGGTCCTAAAATCAAAAGGAATTCTGACCGAAGAAAAAAACATTTACAATTGAATACTGTATTATGAGAGAGGGAATGCCATTTAGTTTGAAAAATATAGAAAACACAATCATCGGAAAGCTGGAAGAATTACCCTCTTTAATTTATGAAGAAGTAGAAGATAATCTTGATAAATTAAAGAGGGTAATTCTTCCAATTAGTAATCAAGATTAAATTTATCTCTTTAATTTATGATAATAAACTTTAATCATTCTAAAGTTAAACTTGATATTGAAGTCCCAATAGTAGCAGCGCTCCCAGATAGAGAACATGAACAAAATGAATTCAGTTATAGAGAAAATCATTTTATGGATGATTTTGATGACGAATATGTAAATAACTACAACTTAAATCATACATTATATCAAGCAATGGATGAGATACAGGAAGATATAGACGAAGACCCAGATAAAGATAGTATCATAGGAATACAGGTGTTTCAGTTTTAATTGGTAGTTTCTGAATGCTTTTGAAGGCGCGCGTATCTCTAATAATAATATTGTTATTATTAGAATTATGGGATTGGTCATACTTATGGATTTTAGGTATGATAAATTTAGCGCGCCTCAGTTGCCATAACTGGATGTGAGGTATGAAAAAATGGCTCGACCTAACCAAATGCTGTACCTTCCACACTGCCACTATATAACCAAATGCTGTGCCTTCCACACTGCCACGCTTCATATAGCAAGTGTTGAGCCTTCCACTCCGTGAGCCAATAGATAAAATTAGATTAAACTAATACATACATAGATATACTAATCCTAAGCCTACCCTACTCCTACTCCTAAAAACTCCACAACTAACCAACCCAGAACCCTAGTGCCGGACGAGTGCCACAACTGCTGACAGGCGGGTGAATGTGTGGGGCGCTTACAATATGTATGTGCCCCCAGGGACATGTGAATCCCCCAGCTAAATTTAAAAAACTATATCCAACGGAAATCGTAGATCACTGGTTTTGCTTATTGTCCCGCTTCTGACCTCCCAAAAAACCAAGTGGTTGCCGAATGTTATGGTTTGAAGATTGCTTGGCATGGTGGCTCGTTCCAGTCTCTGGTTGAAATGATTGCCAAATGTCAAAGTTGGCAGGTTGCTCGGCGAGACTGTGGTCATCATCATCATCATCATCATCATCATCATCATCATGATCATCATGATCATCATGATCATCATGATCATCATCATGATCATCATCATCATCATCATGATTTATCATTTATCATTTTTGATTTATCATCATCATCATCATCATCATCATCATCATCATCATCATCATCATCATCCATCACGCCCCCAAACTGTTCTGAGTTTCCACAACTGGTCATCAACCTGCGGTCGGTGCTTGTGAGGCAGTGGTTCCCATGAAATGGTTTCTTTTTTTCAAGGTGCGTGTGGGTTTTGAAAAACAATGGATTTTTTAAAATCAGCTATCTTTTTTTCAATGCCATTGGTGAAACAAAACTTTCAATGGTGAAACCTTGCAGTCAATCTGAAACAAAACTTCCAATCTTTTTCCTTTCGTGCAAACGCAGCCAATTTTATGCTGCCAACACGAAGCCAGCCAGCAGAACCGTCACTGCACCTTTTAGAGTGGCCGCTTTCGCCACAGCAGAACTCAAACAACGGATGGAGACACTCTTCAATCCACCACCGTAGCATGAATACCCAGGATCCGAGCAGAGATGACACCCGGAGGGAAACACGTCCACGCTGCTGGCGTTTCCTGCGCAGTCTGCACTCTCAAAATGCTCGAAGGTGACATTTCCATCCACCTCGGTGCATGAGGCCTTCACCCACATGGATCCCATGAAGTTTCCAGGCGCCACGCATTCGAAATTCTTGGTGAAGAAGTGCCCTAAGGGCCAAAACGATCGGCGAGGAGAATCCAAAAGGAAGCGAGTCAACTATGCTACTAACATTCAGTAACTATGTATTTTCATGGTTGACGTTTTGTCTCCGACTCTACTGGGAAAAAACAATACAAGAACTCATCAGGTTTCAACACGTTCAACAAAAAGAACACCGCCCAGCGTCCAGTGGTTCTGCCGCTACATGCGCTGGTGGCATATTGTCGTCTCTTTGGAACTACTGCAGCTTCCTGCGCCATGCATCCAAGAGCACAAAGCACCCAAATCAGCCCAGTTTGCATTGACAGCAACATTGCGCCATGCACTGGGAGTCACAGTGGGCAGCTTGAAGCGCCATGCACTGGGAGTCACAGTGGCCAGCTTGAAGCGCCATGCACTGGGAGTCACAGTGGGCAGCTTGAAACGCCATGCACTGGGAGTCACAGTGGGCAGCTTGAAACGCCATGCACTGGGAGTCACAGTGGGCAGCTTGAAGTTAGGCGCGGCGATTTCTCATATACAAAGGTGACCCTTGATGTCAAAGCCTATCCGAAAAAAACTATTGGGGGTACACCATGTGTCTCCATCGGGTCCATGACTGAAATTGACGAGTCGCTTGTGGCAGTATCCAACAAGCGCATTAGGGCTGCTCTAGGCATCCCGCCAATGACCTGGTTGGAGCCATGTAACTCTGTGGAAACATGAAAACAAACTGCGCCATTGCTACAAGGCAGGGATAGTCTAGCACAAAAAATGGTGGCTTATTAGTTCTCAATTCATGCTGGTGCTGGTGCTCCTGCAATGTCTGCCATCTTCTCTCCCTCCCATCTGGTCTCGCCTTCATAAAGACTAAGAGGATGAAGACGAAGCAACGGGGCGAGACGGTCGGTAATATGGTTTTTTGTTCGGAATTATGTTATGTTCCTTACCTCGTTCTATTTTATGTTTGTTTGTTTGTTTGTTTGTTTGTTTGTTTGTTTGTTTGTTTGTTTGTTTGTTTGTTTGTTTGTTTGTTTGTTTGTTTGTTTGTTATGGTTTAACTTATTGTTTTCTATGAGGGGGTGTTGTCAGGGTTCAAGATGATGATTGTATTATATGACTAGGGGGTGGTTCTTAAATTGTATGAATACTTTGATGAGGGGGTAGTGGGAGTGGGGGGGTAGATAGGAACTCTGACATCAGGGGGGTCTAAGCGTTACCAATCACCTATTGCCATTCCAACGATGCTTGGTTTCAACCGTCACTTTCACCCATCATTCGTATTCAGTAATAGCTCTTGTTAATGACAGTTGACTCTCCCCCATCCACTATTCAAATCATGAATCATTAGCCTGAATCATTGCTGGTTCAGAACCATCATTCACTGTATTGTTGACCATTCAACCTAGTAATAGTCAAACATCATCAACTCTGGAATGTTTGCTGGTGAGTGTGATTGCCCATATTGACCTTTTGAACTCCTATTACGCAACACAATGCTAATCAACGAAGGATTGACTGCATGAACGTCACCGAGCAACATTCATCAACATCAATCAACCATAACCAACCAACATAAACCATCAACAACTCTGGAACCAGTGAACAACCACAGTGGCACCCAGCGAAAACAAGATCCCCCAGCTACAGCTGAGGGCTGCAACCGATGGTTCTTCAGTTGGCAAATGACTAAGCATCATTCGATCATTGGATAACACCGAGAAATATGGCAATTGTAATAACGATACTTGGCTCATGGTTGGCGAATAAAGGTTCATGATTAGCAATGACCGTTACAGATCGACAAGTATGGCCAAGAACCGAAACCATGGGCAATACTTGCGAAACAGTTCCGGTGGTTGATTGCCCAAGAAAATTCATGTTTCGTGGTTGTTATATTGCAAGGTGACATTAACTCTAATTAGAAACCAACCAATTGGATTCAACTGGTGGGTCTTCCAGGTACGCTTGACTAAGTGCAAATACATTCTGGTCAAATTGTTGAGTTTGTTTGGTGCATGAAAATGTGCCCATGTGAGTAGTTGGATGCCCAAAAATCGTGCGTGATGAAACAGTGATGAAACGAGGAATGCTGTTTGATCTCTACCCTATACCGAACACATTTCAAAAGTCATGGGCACACTGCCAACATTTGGCTGTCAATAGTGGTCGTGCCTCAGTCTCCTCCGTTTCTTCTTCTTGGCTGTCGCTGGTTCCAGCTGTGCTGCCGGTGGTGCCTTCGCCGCCTGCGCAGCATGGTGTTTCATCCTCGCGGACCATGAGATTATATGGTTTGTGCGTTTGGTTATTGTGTTATTGATTTGGCGCTGCGAATTGACTGAATGTAAAAAGGCTGGTAGCAATTCATCACGGGTGTTTACCTGAATTTGGAGCGCCCATTTGTGCCCAGCTCTTCACACTCACCAGCTGTCCTACTGCGGCCCAGAAGGCCCCGGCCACTGAAACAATGCCGTGCTGGAACGAAACGCGGCTAATGATTGGCTGCTCAGCGTCGAAGTTTTTGCGACCGTGCGATATTAGGCTAGGGCATACCGTGCCATAGCGAGTGCCAAGCATGTCCCGGCACTCGCAAAAACTTGATTTTCATACCTGGGAATTTTTTTGCAGTGAGATCTTTTCGGACCTTCCAACTAAGCGCACTCATCCGTCGACACGTCAATGCTACAGCCAACCATGATTTGCATGGAGCCAATTTGTCTTTCGGTGGCCTGCGCATGGTTTACCGGTGGGGCGTTGCGATGCTTCAACGCGCTGGCAAATGCGCTGGCTGTCGTCAAGTAATTTCGCGGAAACCTTGCCTGCCCCATGGAGAGCTAACCGCCAATGGACAATAACCAACCGTTAAATTAAAAAAACTCTGCTGCCAGCCGTCGGGTGATGTGCTGAAGATCTATATCTGGAACGAAGTTTTTGATTTTCTCAAGTTTGCTAAAAGGCCTACCTGCGTGGTTTCTAAGCCCTTGTATCTAACGGAATTTCCTGCTTTCCTTCGCCTCTTGTATGGCTGCCGCCTGCCCCTGGACAATGTCTGTGTGAATCCACCTGACATACCACTCATTGCGTGTTGATTTCTTGGGGAGCGACCACGTGCTGCACTTCGACAACGAATGGCGTGCTGCAATTAACACAAAATTTCCGCCTGGCAATCGAGCTAAAACCGAGCGCCTTGTGACCCACAGATTATGTTCCAACTGGCTGTTGTAGAGCACCCCAACTGTTGATACAAAGTGCTCACAAGTTCACAAGAATCCCTGGTTGCCACTCAGCCCACCTAGAAATAGATCCTTAATGATCGCTTCGCTGGGCCTGTTGACAATTATCAATTCTGAATCGGGGATCATTGTTCAACAACATGTAGACAGCTCATTAAATCATCTGCTCTTGTTTCGTGTTGATGAGTTTCACGCTTTTCACTATGCCTGTGGATAAACTGGATAAAGCCCTGACTCCCTGGCATCACAAAGGTGAACGCTACAGCTTTTCTAGGACGTTCAGCAAATCTTTCTTGGCGATACTTGTGGGGACTGTTATTACAACCAACAATTGTTGATGCTTCTGTATGTGATTAATAATTACCCCCATGATCGCTGATTATCAAAGAAAAGTTGATTTTTGATTACTAAGTCTACGAGGTGGGCCCCCCACCATTCATAAGTTGGTTTAACACTTAGCTGGGGTGATTTCTACCAGTTGTAGGGATTGAACTAGCTCAACTTACAACTGCTGGGGGCCCATGTAGTATTCCCTCTTATAATTATCAATCATCACATGGGTGTGAGTGTGGTGGCAAACTGTTGGAATCTGACCCTGAGAACAGCAACGGGACAACTTGCATGAAAACCTGGGTGATAGGCATGGAATGGCACAGCCATGCTTAGATTACTATTTACAACGGCCAACAATTGTGTTTACCCGGGTAGTCAGACCTGTTTTGTGGAAGAGATATGGAAAACGGCGATGAACCAACATGGATGAACATGTTTTTCTTCTTTCTTCTATTGATCACAGCTGGGAAACTGGCAGCGGAAACCACAAACACGCTGGTTTATAGTGAGCAACAACCCTGCATCGGCCTGTTTTCAAGTTGCAGCTGGTAGGTTTCTGTATGGAGGTGTCTGTAGGCACCCTCAGGTCATTGGTCTTCCAGAATCTGTTGGTGCCGGCAATTTACAATGTCTGGAAGAGTGTAGTAATCCGAATAATCTGTTCATGGGAGATCCAAAGTTCTAAACCACCCCTCACATCTACCATGGCTGGCATTTTCTCTTCATAAATGGGTGTCCTTTTGACTTCAAATGCGTTCTGCTGGCGCAGCACTTCGTCACCTACACTAATGTCGTGCTGTTCTGGTGCTTTATGGGCGGAAGGTTGGTTGATTCAGAACGATCATCCATCAGGTAGTACAATCCAACCAACCAATCAACCATTAACCAGTGATCATTACCATAACAACGCTTGCCAACCATGACTAGTCCTGTCTGGCTGTATGATCCCCTATGATCGGTTCACCAAGTATCCTTGACCACCATCTAGTGACACATACACACACACAATCAACAGCACGCCTTGTGACAACACTGACACCCAGCGCATTGTTGCACTCGCATCCGAAGAAACTGCAAACTGATAGGGGCCGGAGCACTCCAAGTACCACAACTTCGGCTTCACAGAATCTATGGCTTCCCGGTGTTCCCTAACTGGGGGCACCTCCCAATCACGGCCATCTGCTCCAGGTGATCATGAATGAGCTGCGCTTCAAAGGCCCCTCTATTGGAAAAGAACCGAATCTCCAAATCCCAACGACTTCTTGCTGAAAATGGGTCACTTTGCCATGGTATTCCAGCAAGAAAGTCAAGAAGTTCAATTTTATATTATTCCAATAATAGACTTTAAACAAATCAAGAAAGTCAGTTTATTCTGTGGCATCGAAAAACCATGGCATTCCCCAAAAGTCCATGGCATTTCATCCTATCCAGCAGCCATCCATGGTTCCGCAGCCATGATCGCCCAGGCACCTTCTAAGGGTTAGTGAAACTGACGAAGAATTGGTTAAACTCACAGGTAGAAACACTATGATCAACCACTATTGGTTGCTGTACGATGGCATACCCTAGTGATACCCATCCTAAACCATCACCAATGACCAATCTGTGAACAGCTCTCCTGAAACTCAGCCACTGGAAGCACCACCTCCTTTGGACGGAGTTTTCCTTGTAAATGAGGATTTGTGAACACGCACATGGAACATTCGCATGATTCATATGAGTACTGTCATGGCAAGTTGTCAATGGTGGATTTGCTCGAGAAGTGCAGCTGCTGATGGTGCTGAGCTTTGGAGACGTGGAGGTAGCACTGTTTGCATGGTGGAACACTTAGTCCTTCACAGGCTGATCCGCCACTTTCGTTAGTGGGTTGGCCTTTAAGCTGTTGCTCTTTGTCACTTCTTCGTTTTTACTGTTTGTTATCATCCCCTAGTAGTAACGATCATTAATGACATTCCGTCCCGAGGCATCTTTAAGCATCCATGGACATTTCGAACGCATGGATGTACTCTCCTTCTCTGTTACCATGAGCACCACCACAGAGACCAGCAAGAACGGCAGCGAAAACGGAAGGCAACAACATCAATAGCAACATCTTCAGCAGCAATAACTGGTGTGGACCATCATGAACCTTCATCAACTGGGTTGGTTGACATTGGAATCATCACTTTATGACGTCAAAACCGGCCCCCAAATACGGCTTTTCACTATGAACACTGGATGATTTAGTGAAACCACCAGTTTAATAGTGATAAAATCATCCAGTGAATAGTTTCACTATTCATAGCTGAGGGTATCATGAACCCGAAGTTTACCAACTACCCCCAGCTGAAACCACCATGGCTGACCACTGTGGCTCTGCCGCCTTCTGATCCATCTCCTTCAGAGAGATCACTCAAACCATCTTCGGCGGTATCCACCTGGGTCAACGCAAGGATGGTTACGGTTACAGCGCTGTACATCATAGTGATCTATAACAGAAGGGGCTAAAATGTCAATGGTGACTGAACATGATATGCTTGTCACAATACTGTGGTGATCAGTAGTCCATGTTGATACTTTGCAGTGACTACGAAATGGTCATTTGGAGCATCGCTCTGCTTGTTATAGTGACTTCATGGTTGAGTACCTGTTAAATTCAACATGGCTGGCACATGTTCGAAGCAGCCAATTGAAAGGATGCCGACAACATCATAGAACTAGGACTTCACTCTTTAATTCACCACATGATTTTTTGAGGACAATTGGACGTGTTTTTGGATGCTAAAGCTGCTAAAAGTCAAGGACAATCCATGGATGCGAAGCCTTTACTCATGGATTGTCTCATGGCCTTTACTCACTGCCTTAACTCTCCCGTCTCCGACATCGCCTCCAAGGGCGGATCCTCAGGCACCTGGCAATGGGAGGCTGCTGAGGTGCAGAAGTGAACCAGTGAATTCGTCAACTTCTGACCACTCCTAGATAGTATTAATGAAGTTAACTACTATTAATGAAGTGACCACTGGTAATTTTTGGACAGTGAATTGATTGAGTTACCTGTGGTCAATGATGAAGTTTACTGTTGATTCACTCTTTTGGGGTGTAATTCATGAACTGATTAACAGTAAAGTACACCCCAGTTTAATTGGGATCACTTCGTGTCTGACAGCTGTTCATCAGTTGTACCCTAGCAATGGTAGTTGTTCATCAGCGCGAAAAACTGTTCATCAGCTGGCTGACCTGCTCGCAACTGGGGTAGCTGGGCTAAGGCTGAACCGAGGGGACTATCAGTGTGCACAGCTTGGAGTTCCACGCTGTGTACCACGCGAAATTTCCGCCAAAGCAGGGTACAAAATGCAGGCGCCATGCCAATGCCATACCATCACCATGGATATCAACCAGCATTTAATCATCAATTAAAAAATCAATCAGCCACCAACCAAACATCAACCAAGCATCAATAAACCATCACGAAGCATCACGAAGAATGGGCGTTTGAATGTCTTGCACGGGTAGATCCTTACCCGCACGGGCGTCCTCCGCTGCGCGTACGCGCACTGCCGTGCCGCCCGGCCTCTCCAAAGGACTGACCAAAGGATTCTTTCGACAGCTGAAACCTCGGAGGTACCAGTGATGGCTTCAGGGAGGACTTAAGGGAGGATCTGAATGAGATCTTAATGGGATCATCATGGGATCTTCATGGATGTTCATAGTTCTTACTTGATGTTTGTAGTTCTTAGTGGATGTCAATGGATGGTTCATGGTCAATGGATAGTTATGATGGATTGGTTAATGAACCGGATGCTACTCGTAATGGATGTTAATGGATGTCAATCAACGATTGACTGTAGATCGATGTGAATGAATATCAACAGATGTAAACGGATGCTTCATGGTTACTCACATGCTGAACAGTCAGGATGGTTTTTACACGTTTTTACCAATGGCTGTGAATTTTCATCTGATGTTAGTGGATGTTGAACGGATGCTTTATGATTGGTTCCATAGACATTCGTGAATTTATTGGCTTGGTCGGGAGACAACCACCGTGCGTTGTTGGTGCTCATTGCATGATCCAATGGATGCTTACTGATGGTTGCTGGCTAGTGGTTTTTGCATGATTGTCCAGTAAAGGTCATTCATGAATCACCATGGATGTACCACGAGGACTGAAACACTTGTCGCCCAAGATGGCTAAGGGACTAACCACCAATAAACAATCGCTAGGAGATTGTAATATCATCAACTGATAGTGCTTTTAAAGAATGGCTATTTGTAATCAATCGACAACTAGTGGACGACGGTTTTCCTAACCACTCAAACACGCCATCGCAAGCCCTGCAAAGCTCTAAAATCAATCAACAGCCGACTTTTGAGTACCATAATTCTACCTTGAACAGCATCCTTTGTTGCCTGTTGCTTGGTGCAACATCAAGATCCATGGCTGCCCAACCAACCGATGCAAAAAACCCACCGGTATTCGTTGAGTGGTTAGATCAGCCAAGCACCATTGTGGGATTGATATATCATGCTCACCGACCCAGGGGCAACCAGCTGCGACCAGTTCACCATCGCTTGAAGAGCTTCTTCCGAATGCATCCCGTGGCCGTAGGTCTTGAGGCCTCGAGTGGTTCAGTGACTCCCAGTGGTTCTCCCAAGGTTTGGATGCCTTTGTCGGTCAAGCCATCAGTCGTCCCAACAGCTCCACTAGTGGTGCTTCGTGATGTGAAGAACCAGAGGTATGTGTGGACCCTTGAGCCTAACTGCCGTATCAGTGTTCAGAAGCTATGGAGGTTTGGTTGAGAGTGTTTAGTTCTCGAGGTCTCAATGGGTAGAATGGGCGACAAGAATCCCCGAACAGCTGGTAGAACCATATCAGTGATCAACCAGGAGTTTTGGCAGCGGTTGATGCGGATTCACCCCATGTCATAGGAAGGATATGAATTCTTATTTCCATTTACTCCGTAATTTGCTTCACAGGTAAAACATTCTTCCTTCAATCCTTGATTTGCATTTTGGACAACCATTCATCTTTTTTGTATTTCAATGTATTTCGCATGGATTCTAGATCTCAAATGCAGCTGAGTCAATGGATCTTGTATGAAATCTAGTTGTCCAACCATTGCGGGGATCCAAGCTTGACTATGGTCAACTGCAGCGATTGGAAGAAAGGAATATGACAGCCATGGGATCTGACATAAACCAACAACCACCACCACAACACTAGCAAGACAACAATCACCACAACCACCGCAAGGATCACGCCAAAGAACCACGTCCAAACAACAGCAAACTCACAATCAGCACTAACCAACAAGCAACAAACACCATCATTTGCTGAACTGACCGGCTGGATGACCATGGTTCCAAGCACGAAGATGCAGCTGAACAAACATCATGATTGTCAACCCAAGGGGTTTTTAGTCCACCATTCACATTCATCAGGCGATCACCAACAATCTATAGATATTGTTGGTAAGGATTTTGGCCTGGCGGCCGACATTTGAAATGGTGTGGCCTGTCACAACCAAAGCTCCACCTGGACCCTGGAGAATATTGGATGGCAACCGTGCAACAACTAGTGGACACAGTCATTTTGACTTGCTGTGGAATTTACCAGTTGTACAAATGATGTCAAAGAACATTCCACACGATGATCAGTCGGTGTTGTCTACTAATCTTTGGACATCATTCAACTCACCAAAAACGTTCAACTCACCATGACTCAACATAATGAAACCTTTCTGACCGGTATAAATTCTAGCCAGAGTCATCCCCCATCAAGAGTCATTGGCACCAATCAGCCTAAGTGTGGGTTGGTAGCGACCAACTGACAAACCAGCCTTTCCCATCACCCTCATCTCTGCCATCATGATCAAACAACATCAGAGATCTTGACAGCAGTTCCGGTCGTCTGTCCTATTCCGCGCATGGTGGCAAACATGATGCTTCATTCAGGTGCTGAGTTCCCAAACGGGATTCAGGTGGAGCAATTTCTTCAACAACGACTTCAACCTCAATGAACAGCTCGGTTGTGGCGAGTTGTGTAGGATCAATTGTGCACGCAATTTTGCCTGTATATACCTTCGGTACATGCACACTTGCTAATCTACTCCTGACAGGCTACGGATCGCGTAGGCGACAATTGACAGCGCATCGATTTGTGGAGTTTAGCAAAATAACAACAACAATATTTCTGGAGTTCTATTTCCTAATTCAAAATTCATTCCAATACAAACATAACTATATGCATATATAAATTCAAAGTATGTAGTATTATGCATAGTTCAGTTTGTTATGTATTGTTTTTAAAAACCTATATCGTTCATTTTTGTTTAAAACATCACATGCATTTTCCGCTCATCTTCGGGAGATTGAGTTGTTCGCTCCTTTGGAGTTATTCGTTCCTTGGTCAGAGGCGACGACCGGCTTCTCCTCATCTGTTTGGATGTCATCGAGAGAAATCGAAGTCATAGCTGACATCCACGAAGCATTTTCCGCAAGGATGATGAATTCAGCAGTTTTGATAAATTTAGAGCTTTGTTCAATCGATGCCTGCTCTATTTGCTTCAACTTCTGCCACCATCTCAGCAAGTCTTGCAAGTTCTTGAGAGTGTTCGTAAATCGGTCCTTGTAGGGCGTGGACCAAACTACCCACAGCTGGGTTGCGTCCCTAAACTTAAAAAAAATGAATGGACATATATAGAATACAAATCAAAAGCCATCACAAGTTAACGCCACGCCTAAAGAAATTACAAGGATTAATATTATCATTCCGAACAATGAAAACTGTTGCTCCAAATTGCAAAGCATCCGCTTTCCCCTTGTAATCTTTGAATGTGCTCCAGGTAGTCACGTATCCGGCAAAAGAAATAAAAATCACAACCCACCTGTCAAATCTCAAATAAAGAGTGTGAGCGGTGTTGCACCATGGAAGCTTTTTCAAATAGAAATTTTTCATATCCTCAATCCGCCACACAGCGTAGTCGTGGGCCTGGACCGGTTTCAGGTTAAGGTTTTTTGCATATCCACGCCGCTTCCCGCCCTTCCCAATCAACCTAGATCCGCCGGAAATCGGTTCAGGTTCGTCAGGTTGTTCTTCTTGTGGCATGAAACTGACTTTTGGTGCCCTGACTGACCTGAACTTCCTCGTGCCGCCTTCTCCTTGATTTGAATTTTCCGCTGTCACCGACTGCCTGTCAGCCTCTTCGCCAAGTTCTCCTGCAGGTTTTGCTGGAGGTTCTGGAAGTTCTCCTTCAGGTTCTGCTGGAGGTTCCCTTTGAAGTTGCGCCGGAGGCTTTTGTCTTTTTCCGGAATTGCGAGAATTCTGCCTGTGAAGAACTGCAGGTCCCATGAAGTGACTGCTCATGCGGCGCAGGAAACTATGAGAGTTCAACTCGGTTGGCTTCTGCCGCTCTAGACTCGCATCGGAAAACCCCCAAATGTCAGCCAAAGCTTCCTCAAAGTCTTCAATAAGGTCATCCTCTTGAGGTTCGGTGTCATCTTGAAAACGATCCTTTTCAAAGGGTTTGAATTGAAATTTGAAAAAATTCCCCTGGACTGATTCCAGGCTTTCAACAAGAGTCTTAATCCATTGAGCGAGTTGATCACAAAACAGCGTCTCAGGACTAGTGGTGCCTGGATGGCTATGAATCACAAAGGATTCGGTCCGTGTCCGATAATGCCACATCATCTTTTGAAGTCTGCAGGCTTGGGAACGACATTGCTGCCACACCATTTTGGGGTTGAGGAAAGATTCAAGCCCAACACAGAAGGTCGCAGCGGAGGTCAGCATGTAGAGCAAGGCGCTGAATAGGTTGTCCATCTCCACGTCAAGAGTGGTTGATATGAAGAAGGTTGTGACAATAACAATCACCCATCCCAAAACTATCCTCACAACCAACAGGAAATGATAAATAAGCTTATACTTGAAAGCCATCTTCATTGTTCGCTCCCAATAGTGCTGCGCCTCTTCAAGTAAGTGGATCCCTTCAGGCAAATTCTGCTCTGGCAAACGATTCATCGTCGCAAGGCGAAAAACTGCACGGTCAATGTTTCCTTTCATTTCATCATGGATGTTGATGCTATGACTGTGGCGGCTGAAGAGAATATTCCTCACGGACCCACTCATTGCTCGACGATGCTCAAAGAAATCACACCGTTCGGGGCGTCCTTTGTAGAACATGTCTAAATCCTTCCAGATCCTCGGAACAAAAACGGCGTCACGAGTTGCCGAAAGGAAACAAACACGGTCCAACTGCCGTCCCCAAATGCATGAAGAATGGGAACCTAAAATAAGAGCCGAAAATATGTATGAAACACCCCAAAAATCTACCTTTCTGACTCTCTTCGGGCGCAGTACTATCTATTTCAAACACCGAGACTCTGGTCAACGATGCGGCTCTCCATTAAAACTTTCGCACGCTCATCTGGGTGTGAATGCTTCAAGACTTTGCAGAAAAAGGACATAGTGCAGGCATCGAAAGTCCCCGGAACGCCTGCCTCGCGAAGTTTTCCACAATCTGACTTCCAATTTTCGAACGCAAGGTAACGTAACAACTTCCACGTCTGTCTTTGGGTCTCGTAGGAACCTGCAATCAAGGCATCACTTTATGACATCGCATCATCAATTCGGCTTCTTCACACTATGAACATCAAATAGAGCAACTGATCAGCAAGAGCATTTGGAGTGTTGAGGGGTTTCCAGTTCTCAAATCAGAGCGTTCAAGGCCGACAACTTTGCAACCACCACAGCCCTGCCTTCTTGCGGCATGCTTCTATTCCTCACATCCACCCAAATCACTGGCATGCCAGCAGCAAGAAAGCTGTTGGCGGCCTCAAGGTTGGACCACTGACATGTTTGAATGCAGCGAAACATTCACTGTATGTATGATTAGATTAAGAGGGCTTGTCGCAATGGGTCAAAAGGCTGTGTACATATTATCTTTACACTCAGTGATAGTTGTTTTTGACCTTCAGTCATCAACCCTACGTCAAACCCAATTTCGTCCAACTCTTTGTGGCCTGAAGGGAGCTTGGATCAGCTGCTGCTCCATTCAGCATGTCGGGTCTGATGCCTCCACCAGTCTTGATTGCAAAGACGGGGAACCTTTGCCAAAAATGGCTCAAAAGCACTGTCATCAAATTGTTGAAAGGCAGGCAGTGGTCCAATTCTGCACCTGTCAGAGAGTCGACCAAAATAAAGTTTTCTCCACTTTCGTCCAAGTCGGTCTGCAAATGGGGTAGTTTCTTGTCGTCCGGCAGTTTAGGGTCATCCTTCTTGCGTTTCTCTACAGCTTCTTCCAAGGGCCCGTCGGAATCTTTCCAGCGTTGTGTCCCACCGCGTAAACGTTCCCACCATCGCACCTTCTTTTTTGAAAAGTACAGATGGAACATCAGCGGGGTTGCGTATATGATGGTGAAAGGCTTTCCATTTGGCCATCTCTGTGAGTTTGCAGAGACAACTTTCGTCAACGCCCTGGTGAGGGCGCACATCCCGAAAATGGCTGAGCATAAAATCAAAGCATTAGTCTCCTCGGCAAGTGGAATAATAACGATTTCCATAAAGAGAGCCAATCTCTGCTCGACTTCATCCTCAGTCTCTTGGCCATTTTCACAGAATGGCGAGTTCTTTCTTTTTTTGCCAAGATCCGTGCCAGCTCCAATCATTCCTGCAGATTTCCCTGGAGCAAAGCTATCGACTTTGGATACGTGATCTCTGAAGCCCGTTGACATGCATAAGTTGATTACCAACTTCGGTCGATGTTTGACACAAAACGCAGATAGGATTTTTTCATCAATGCCATCCTCCTTTGCCAACACATCTGCCTCCCGGTTTGTGAGCCAAAGCACTCTACGGCTAACATTATCAATTGTCGGAGTACTCACCATTTCCCCCAGCGCTTGGAGCTGCCAGCGAAGTGCTTTTTCAGTCTGTGGTTCAGAATTTGACATCGAGACAGAGCCTCCTGTGTTGCTGAATGATGAAGCCGACGGCCGAGTCAGAGTTTCTTGTTGTGTGGCAATGCTTTCGTTCGCCTCCGCTTGATCCAAGGGCTGTCTCGTCCGTGGCAGTCCTTTCACTTTCCTCCGGTCGCCTCAGATTTTGGAAGCTCGGTCTTTCTGAGAATTGGCCAACATGTGGAAAGCCAACTTGCGCAGTTCATGCGGTTGAAAACAACCACAGGCCCGAGCTATGGTCACTTTTTTTGGCACTGTGAGCTGGTTATCGGTTCTCGAATAGTATATATATTCTTCGAAGCAGCTTTACAATATGATTCCAAATAAAATGGACACCAGATCTACTAGTGGCCACAGGTCAAAAAACTCAACTGCAAAAATTGGCTCCCACCAAAACGGAGGACTGCGT
>VSDK01007041.1:415709-428209 GCA_009767595.1 Symbiodinium kawagutii | reverse complement strand
CAACGGGATGCTGGCAGCCGTGGGGAGCGTTCACACAACCGAGCAATCACTGGGAAAACAACGTGGCCGCAGTTTCCAGGTTCGGTGACGAACATCCTCACAGGACTAGGGCCAACCAGATATCTTTCCTGCTCAGCCTTGTGTCAAACAGCTTAGTGCATCAAATATGCCGCATATTCAAGCAGTCATGTTCATAATAACTCAATTGCCATTGGTGTCATGAACTCTCGTGATGTTTAACCAATCGGTAGCATCCATGTTTTGCTAGTTGCTGTCAGCCATTTATCGTGATAATCATCACTGTATATTTCACAATTCTTTAGTTCGTTGCGCGGATACTGAGAAAGATCAAATACTCTCACTCCGCAATACCAAAGACAGTACAGCCATTAGCTTTGTTCCTTACTGCTACTGCTACTGCATGGTATTGATAGAATTTACTACACACATTACTTACAGTTGCTGCATGCACTACAGGTAAACTGGTTGCCGTTTTTTTGGTCACTAGCAGTAGTCCTGTTGTGGGTTGAACTCTGTCTGGTGGGTAAATCCCATCATTTGCATTCTTGTCAATGGTATTAGCAACAACAATAGGCGGCTATCGTAGTTGATCAACAATGCTCTCAACCGACATACCAACAACGTTTATCAAACCACAGTTGCTATTGATGGTTGACAACTCGCAACCATAGTTTTCCACTTGTCAACTACCATCTCTCACAACCAACTATTATACTGAGCATGCACTCACACACTAGTGCAATCAATGGTGGATATCAACCAGCAACGACTCACAAACATCATTTGCCATGCCTCGAAGATGATAACATCTCGGGCGCCATGTAGCAATCAGTGCCTCGTCATTGCCACGGCTGGGCTGACCCTTCCAAAGATTGGCATCTGTGGTGAAGAAAATGCTGATTCTTGGAATGGGATCAGCCCTGGTCTTTTTATAATGAGTAATTGTCAAAATAGTTGGAGTTTGAATATACGCGATCATGGGAAGTTCTATAGCACTGGCTGCGACAAACTGATTAAGGCCTTCATAACCAACAACGAACAACCGGTGTTTTCAAGCCTGGTGGGTGTACCCCAAAAGAATTGGTAGACGGTCAAAAGTTGCCATTATGGCTGTGGCTGTCTCACTCGCACGTTTGACCATGATCAGGACCATAAGTTGAGTTGGAAACCAACTATGCTTACCAACTGACTACAGAATAATTGGTTAAACATCCATAGAGTGCTCATCACTTGGATGGTTGAGGATAACAACCATGTGTCACAGCCACACGAATTGATCGGACAGCCTGACCGTGCCGACCTGGACCCATGGTGGCGAGCTGCGAACACCATGAGGATGTCATGTGTCACCATTACCCAAGTGGTGACATCATCCACGCTCCGGTAATCATAGCTGGCTGGAAACCATCACCGATTGGATTCTCCATCGCTTCAAATTGCCAAACAGTACACTAGGACACCAAGCTACGAACCATCCGAAGCATGGCCGCAGGCCGCAAACTATGTGTCATGAAACTAGTCTGGACTATGGCTGACTATGGGCGTGGAAGCGCGGCCACGTGCAATGCGGGCTGCACAAATCCACCTCCCAGACTACTGCTTGATGTTCGCTGGATGTTTATCCCGACCACTTATTGCAGAGGCACTTAATCACCAACTTCTGCACTGCTTCCACACCGTGATACACCTATGATTTAAGCTGTGTTGACAATTCATTGCTTCAATCTGTTGCAACCAACAGTCGGGTCGCTCTAACATAAAAACATAAAACAGGATCATATCATATCAAATTTCCAGAAAATTTGGCATGGAAACATTCTCGACTTTTCCATCATAAGGGGTTTTCACAAACATCAATGGTGGTCCAGGAACCTGCATAAGTGAACCGATCTTCGCCGCGCCTGCATGTGTCAGAGTCGAATTCCCCAAGCGACGTGGCGCATGCCTGAGGAAACGTCAGGGTAGCTGGGAAAGAAGCCTGACACGTTTAATAGTTGATGAAGCTTAATGAAGGTAGAGGATAAGTCTTGTATAAAGCTTACTGAAGGTGAAGGATATTTCTTGCATATTAATGGCTAATAGTGGTGACGATAAGGCTTTGTAATCTATGATGGTTTAGGATAAGTCTTGTATACAGTAATTAATCATCATTACTGGTGAATGATGGTCAACGACGGTTCATAGTGGCTATACATGGTCATTAACAGGAGATTTATACCACAACAAGTCTGGTACATTTGCTGCGCGATCAGCAGCTATTGATTTTGAAATTGGGCAACTTGATATTCTGGATTCTCCCAGTGCTTTTGGCGACGATCTGTCCTGTGGCGGTTGTACCATTTGTTTGCCATTCGCCATTCCTTTGGCTATTAGTTAACAATGGTGTAAGCCCCTGGTTTGCTATAAAATGAGATTGCTTTGGGATGGTTAGGTTGGTACCACCAGTTGTGACCCAAATTGCAGTCCGTTTGGAACCATCGCCAGTGCTTTCAGCGCTGATCACTCAGCTGTTGCTACACACGTCCAACGGGAATATTGCATCTGGGCAGTCCAACAAAGGTCTTTTTTCCGCTCAGCAAACCCGCGGTATTGTGACATCATCACAGAAGCCAACCCGCGGTATTTTGACATCATCACATTTGTATTCTTGATAGTTATACAGTTAACATCTTGTTTGGAAGCAGGTCACCATCATCAACCAACTAACTAAGTTTCTAACCAACCATGCTACCTACCCACCAACCAATGAAGCAACCTACCTACCAACCAACCAACCAGCCTACCAAGCAACCTCCCAACCTGCCATGGAGTCACCATCCGCTCGCCTGCAAAGACCAAAATCTCCCAGGCGCACGTGGCCCTCCTGCGACAGGAAGACGTTCTGTGACCTCAGCGACACAGTGGAGCCTCCCTGGAGATTTGCAGCTTAGGGAAACGCTTAGCTAATACACTCAAGGATGACTGATGATGGTTCCTCATTATTGCTGACGGTTGAAAATTGTTAATGACAATGGCCAGAAATGGAATGCAATAGTGAATGACCACTGTGGATAATCATGCTACAGAATGACAAGTGTCTTATAATTTCGATATCGTCACTGCTGAAATGAACAGTATGAATTAGCTTTTTTCATGATGACTCGTTGAAAACGGCTCAGGATTACTGATGGTTGATATTGACTAACAAAGTCCAATGACAGTTGTTGGAAATATGCGCAACTATGGGCAGCGCATTTGATGAACTATGGTCTGTTGGAAAATGTGCAGGTAGTATGGACAACTCGTTGCTAGTTGCTAGTAGTTACTGATGTTTACGAAGGCTTGCTGGCGGCAAGTGTGAAGATCAATCAAAAGGGATTGTGCTTGTCGATGTTGCGATCAAAGTTCAAGGGGACAAGAATGTGATGAAACACCTCACCTTCATGACATGACAGTGACATCCCTGTGACAAAGACTTCTCCAATAAAACGTCATTCAATCACACAGCAAGGCGGGTTTGATTTGAAGTTCATGCGAAACGCTAGGATATGGCTCTGGGATACTTCTGATCTACAAGAGCGACGGGTGGTAATGCATCTTGAACTTGATACACTGTCGTTCTAGCAGTGAATGCTCATGGCCGGCAACAACTGGTATCTTTTTACCGCAAAAAACATGGAAATGTGAGATCCCAAAAGTACAGATTGGTGTTTCAACCAATCCCAACTCTATGTGAATCTATCTGCTTCATCCCGAGTAGGGTTGGATCTACAATTTGTTTGAAACAGCCAAACTTTTCCACAACAAAAACAACATCGTCATCATTGGATGCTATGTCTGTGGGAGGGTAGCGGAGGTTTCAGGTATGGTTGAGGCCGTCTCAACGTACGTCTTCAAGATTACTCGTTAGGGGGGACGTAGTCAATTCTGGTTGGCCAAACACCCCATCAATCCGATACTAGGCTAATGATTCCAGTTCCAAAAAAATGAAACACCCTGCAAAGCGCCTTGAGCACAGCCCAGTTGGGGTGCTGCTAGTTGCTGCTTGACTTTAAATCAAACAGCAAACAAGACTTCACCTGGGAATGCCCACTTCAAGTCCCGGTGGATCACGTTTTTGCTGTGCAAGTACTGCACGGCCTCATGCAACCAAAGGTCATCCACGTGAGGATCCCATCTACTGGTTGGTTAATTCTGTTTCCAAAAACATCATCCCGCAATAGATGCTCCTATAGTAGTAGAACTGCAGGCAACAAACATGACTACTATTGGACCTGACAGCCATGGCATGGTGAGTTGCTACCTATTACCTTTCACCTAACCCAAGAAGCCCGGGTTTGGTAGGGGAAGGACTTTCAGAAGTTCCTGTTTCGAGTTGGGTTCATCAGAAAGCTGGGCACCAGATTTTTAGAAGCTGGGCTTCGGAAATCACACAGCTCCGCCCGGAACTGCGATGGTGAACCGTGAGAACTATCATGTCAACCCAGGATAAATGACATCTGGTTTCTTTAATGATGTTTAGTTGCAGGAGCAATCTACAGTGAATTAGCATTTCTGCTGCTTCATGATGTGCCCTCCGTAATTCAACTCACTTGGCAAGGGACAATAAGCGGATTTTGACGTTATTGCCAGGTTGGTTTACGACAGAGCAGCAAAAATTCTCGAGGGATGACTGACAAACCAAAAGGGACTGGATAAGACTGCCGGAAAGATGGACTTACATTTGAACGCAAACAATGATTGCTCGTGGTTGATGATGGTTGATTCAGAAATGTTCATGACGATCATGATTGATGGTATATTTGATAGTTCATAAGGATTTGCGATGTTTCGCAATGGTTGGCCATGGTGATCGTTACAGGGTGTTGTGGTGTCTACAGAGGTCATCATCCGCTGGGAGCACCAGCCAACCGGTGGAGTTGAGGGTGGTTCAACTGACTAAGAAACAACTGACCTTGACTTTGAGAGCTGCCCGTGGGCTGTGCCCGCTAGCTTGCTAAGAAACAACTGAAGGCAATGTCATAAACTATGATGGAGGTCTAAAGGTCTTGCAAAGTATGGATGATCCAAAGTAAAACAGATTGTAGCTGGTTACACCCAACAGTTTGGTCGTCACATTCAAAATTGAAAAGCTTCACATTGCGTTACCATATTGTTTGACGCCACAACATGGGTGTGCCCAACAGTAGGGTCATCATATTTGGCCATCAACTTGATCAACTCTGCGGATTTTTTCTGTTCATGGGAAACTGCTGAACGGAAGCTGGGTAACTCTCCACAGCTGATCAGTGTCGTGCAACCCGTGGCGCAACACCAAGGGCCTGGAGGAGCTGGGCGAAGATGGTCCTCACCCAATCCTGGTGACTAAAAATGGAAGTTCGAGCAGGTCACTTGACAGGTGAAACTGTCACCCAGAGGAGACTTGGGATCTGAATATTCTCCTGAAGCTCGAGAAGAACCATCATATTCTCGTAAAGCTCGAGGGTGAAGTACCCAATGGCTGGCGGAGCACCCATGCCTCTGCGCATTTGGTAAATCTACTGCTATCAGCGAGGACATCTGCGCTCCGATTGAAAAGGGAAACATGTTTTCTCTAAAAAATGCTACCAAAGTCAGAAGCACTCACTGAATGCTTTGCATTCCTAGCAGGGTATGCAGTTATGACACATGCTGAACCAACTATGCAGCACTACCAAACCGAGAGATCATGACAAATGAGAGAGCCATGCAGCCATGACAACCAACCGAAATTTCACCTTAGAATTTAATCAATAATTTTTCCTTCCAAGATATGGCCAGCATTGGCTTCATTGGATTTCTTGTGAGAACTGACCTTGGTTGCAATCTCTAAGCCTTTGAGGATCTCAGCCACCCAATTCGCAGTGTCCTCGGTGAAACTCAAGAAGTCTTGTTCAATCTTCTCCTGGCCCCAGGGATTTTGACACGGCCCAAACGAACGCCCATGAGCTGTATCTGAAGAAAACTGAACGTCTTGGAGAGGTTGATTGGTGGCAAAGTATCCATGATACTGGTCGATCCAGGGTCCAACATAAATGCATAGTAAGTATCTCGTGGTTGATTCATAGAGGATGATAGCAACGGATGAGAATCAGGGACGCTCATAATCTTTCCAAGCACCAACTAACAGCTGGATAAACTGGTTCTGGCCTTGAGATCACCTTCAGGACAGAACTCCATGATGATGATGAAGTACCTGACCCGGCCCAATCCCGTGGGACGTAAGCAGGTATTTTTCACCAGCTGCCACGGAAGCTGATAAGAATCCACTGACACATACTATGGGATACAATGCATGGATTACCTCTTAGTGACCTATATTTCATCATCGGGATATAGAGCCACAACCAAGGAATCTTGAGAATGTACCACTGAGCAAAACTAGTTGCTTGAGGTCAATAGGTCTCACCACTTCATGGCTGATCTTTCGAGCTGCTTACCAAATAGGCGCAGCCCTCTGGGATAACCCGCGAGCTCGTTGTTCGACCCAACTGCTTCAGTCTACTTATTCACTCGTTGTTGGCCACAGTAATATTGGTATCACCGCCCCTTTGCTTAGCCAAGATCACTATCAAACAAACATCATCAATCAACACCAGGGGGCAGCTGTATTAGCACCCTCGTCAACCATTCTTTGACGATCATTGACCGCGGTTTCCTGTGGCCATGACTACGAAATCCCTGACTGCAGCTCTTTTGGCATCGGACTAGTCCTGTTCCAGCGGTTTTTGGTGCCACATTGTGGCGGCTGCCAAGTGTCAGCATCGCTGTGACATGCGTGCGGAACGATGTCAAGTGCTGATGGATGCGTGGGAAAGACCATGTTTTGGGGTTACTTCGCCTGGTTATCATCTTTTTGTGGTGCAAATGAAAGTCGATAATGGCCGCGGACTCGAACGGACTCTCTTGCATGAACCAGCTGTGACTTCATAAGTGACTTCTTGTCAGCAACAACCAGCAGGTGACCTTCAACAGCCGCTGCAACAAATGTGCTTTGGCCACTGACCACGAAGTTTTCTGATGCAGAACCGGCCAACACAGCAATTCATCAATGCCACTCACACACAATCCATTATTACTATGCTTAGGGCAGAATTGATTAACATCCTGACAAAACCAACCTGGTATAACCACAAAAAACGTGTTTTCCATCTGAGCAGTCCGCATAACCAACCTTTAACCAACCAACCAAAGTGCTACCGAACCAAGGGCTGACTTCTGGTCTTCTGGTAAGGAATTGTTTTAAGCTTGGGTGGCCGGGAAATCTCTCTAGAAACATGGACATCCCATGACATCCCATGACATCTGCCTAAGTCAACTGGCTGATTAAGTTTTAGTGGCTGGGAAGCTTTCCCGTTGTACCTGTGAACCACAGACCCAAATTCGACGCACCCTTTGATAAGCGAACATGGCAACAAATAATCCACCATAAATGGATGATTTCCTAGGGTTTTCCTAACAAAATTCTGGATTATCCAGCACTCATCGCGACATGTTGACACTTGGCCTGCGACAACTCACTGCTCTACATCGAAGCTGTCGTCCGAAGTGTCACAAAATTTTGGAGGCGAAAGATTGGTCCCAAAATCTCTATTACCAAGGTCATCTCACTATCATGACAGGTAGTAACAAGAGTTTATGATGATTGATGATGCGGTTGACAATGCATTGATAATGCATTGATCAACGGTTGATGTAGGGCTTAAGAATACTCAGGTTTTGTTCCAGTGTCTTTTTGTTCGATCCGAAAGTGGAGTGGCCACAGGATGCTTTACGAATGAGCAGTGTTGGTTGCAATCTTCTCCCTCAAAGTCACCAGACTGGTGTCCCAACCTCGGGTGTCACTTGAGGACTGCTCTACTCACAATCGTTGCTGTGGCGCAGCCACGGCGCCTGCAAACAATGATCCACTTGGAGGCTGCGATGTCAAGGTTGTCTGTGAGAATAGTTTTGAGAATGGCTGGTGTCGTTCCGCGGCCGATAATGATTGATAGTCGCCGAAAAAAGTATGATAATGGTATGATAATGGTTAATAGTCTTCGTACATGCTTGGCTACATTTTTGTTGCGGTTGTTGCTAATGGTCGATAGTGGCCTATCATCTGAAAATTTGCTTAGAATGACTATCATCGCACAACAATGGTCAGGGCGCTTTTGTTTTGCAGAAAATCCATCGCTCTTGAATTCAATGGTCAATGATAGCGGATAATGATTGACAATGATGACTACTATGCAACAATATCCCATAGTCACTGACGGGCACCACCCGTTCAGCTTTTCACTGCCTTGATGAAGTTTCATCAATTGTGCCGAAACAGTTGCTTCTCGAGGCTCAAGGAGGGCTTAATTTCAAGCAAAAAAAAGTGAGTGATTAACCAAAAGGTAACTGTGTACAAAAAATGTACTGGAGCTTCCTCGTGTGTATGTTCAAAATCTCATTCCGGGAATTTGTGGCATTCTTGCGCTAATTATGGCTCTATTCTCGAATTCCTCATGCACGTATTGTTTGCGGCCATTTAGCATGCTTGCGGTCTAAATGTTTTTGAACAGCAAAAATTGTAATTTTCAAGCAAACAGAAGAGCTAGGTTCAAACCCTATGGCTGTGGTAAGTGGATTAAAGCAATGCAGAATGTTCGCCTAACCCATTTCAGGGATACGTGAATCTGATCCACGACCCTATCGATTGGTTGGTTGGATGGTGACGATGATCAGGAGCAGGATGAGGGGTCTGAGCCACGCCTGGTTTCGACCTCTGGCTGATCTCACAGAACTCATTTTTCGTCCTGCGCAAGGAGGGCTCAACCAGCAATGATGCTGAGACATTCTGTGACATTTCTTGAGATGTTCACCTACCAATTTTTGTGGGGTACAGCACTCATTAACAAGAATCCCAACACTTTGACTAGTCCGGTCATGGATACAACCAGGGGTACAGCCGCCCTTGACCCACGGCCATATGGTTCTAGTGCATCTTTCTGGATTGATATCAGCGCGTCCTCCGTTACAATAGTGGAGCCCAGTGCACAAACAATTCATGACGGATCCCCTATCATGGATAACCCCCGTGAGAACGCGCATGGTCTTAGCTGGGTTGATTTTGACGGGTGAACTCATCCAACAGTTCCAACAGTTCGGCACACCACCAACCAACCAATGCCAACCAACCAAACCAACCAATCAACCAAGAGCTGGTCATCCAACCAAACCAACCAATCATCAACAGCCAACCACCAGCTGGTCGTAACCAACGCCTGAAGCGCGGCACCGTGGGCACCTTGGGCCAATCCTTCAAGGGAAGCTCTCCGCAGTCCACGATCTTCACCTTGAGGGTCTCCAAAGATGGTCCAGGAAAGGTTTAGGTGATGCTGGTGATGCTTAGGATTGATATGGAGTGACGATGGTCAATGGTGGTGGCATGTGGTGGCTGATGGTCAAAGGTGGTCGTTCATGATCGTCAATGGTGGTTCATGGTGGTTCATGGTTGATGGTTGGTGATGCATGATGATGGATATTCTTGTTATTGTCATGATGCAGCGCCCAGCATTGATGGTCGATGATCATGAATATGGTTAGTGACACTGCTCATTCTTCTTTCACATCTGACTCCTGATCTACCATCTGAGCTAATGAAGCTCCAGCATCCTAAGTGTTGGCATCTTTGATCATGGCGAAGCTCCACCATGTACAAAGCGACAGCCTTTCAACCAATCCCAAGGCCCCAAGAATTCTCCCAGATCCACTCCCATCCTGACCTCCTTTGACGTCTTTCCGTCTTCTGGGCAAGGCACGTCCCGCGTCAAGTGTCACCACCCAACACCAGGGAGGGCTGAAAAGGCAATGACGGTCAACCATGAGTGCTGCTAATTGTGGATAGTAAAACTCAATCCTGGGTATGGATGTCCTGGTTGGGCTGCCGCTGAACACGTCCCCGCTGAACACATTCCCATGTAGACAGGGACGTGTTCACCACTCTGAATCATCGTATCTGGTCGTTCTGCCATACCAATGCTGGTGATATCCAGTACACAATGTGAGCTTTTTCGGTTGGGATGAGTATCCGAAGTAGCGATGGAACATGTGGACGAATTGAAATATTGGCCGGCGCCTAAGAACGCTGAAAACGACCAAGAAAGCCATCAAGACAAAACAAAAACAAACCCTAAAAAAGATCTTTGCTAATGACTAGTAATCGTTGCGAGATGGTTGATAGGTGGACGATGATGATGATGATGATGATGATGATGATGATGATGATGATGATGATGATGCTGTTCGATCATGTTCGATGATGTTCTTGTTTGGTTGATTTTTTGCCTGCGCTTGGATTGGCCCAGGGACGCGATCCCACATCTTCGATCTTCTTGACGACATCATCGTAGCCTTTCACCACCTTTCCAAAAACCTCAGTGCTGGTGGCAGTCTTGCCATGCGATGGGTTCCAACGGGTGAATGTCAACAGGTTCATGATGCGATCAATAAATGACTAAGACCATCACTTGCGATTACTAGCTGCTATCCACCCTTGATGCCTGTGAAACACTGTAACAACTACATCAATCGTTGTTGACCATGATTGTCAAACCATTCTTGGCCACTGGTCGCCCAAACCTCACATCCTGACTCTCCTTAACAAATGGACACCTAGGCTTTTCACCACCGTCTGAGCAATGGCTGTTCGCTGCTACGCCTGATTCTCTGGTTGGTTGCACCAGCAGGCCCGGTTGTAACATGGAGATTTGAGTTTGATTTTTTCGTCTTACAGGATGAAGCATCAAAGCCTGGGTACTCCATCCTGAGCTGTGGCACACCATGATATCAACCCGAAAGCAGGCAAATTCAGGCTAGCAGAGTCCAGAAGTTTTTTAGATATATGTAAACATATCATTTCTACAGCTTGCTTTTTCCACTTCTCGGACTAACAAGCATGAACAATCCCGAATTTGCCATGAACCAATAGGCCGTAATCCCCACTTAAACCCGTTGCTTTTCCAACACCAAAAAAACTGCGGCCTTGCGAATATGTTTTGGCCTCTGAAAAAAAGCAGCATCCACAGTTGTGGATTCTTGAGCGATTCAGCGAATTCATGCGAATTCATAATCTGGTTTGTGGTTTCAACTTCTATGAAACATATTGATCAACCAACCAATCACGAGTCATAACTAGGAAAAATAAAAAATGTTTGAAACCACCAACCAGTAATTTCATTTGAAAATCAGACCTTGAGTCCCTCACTTCATGAAGGTGAAACGCGCCATATGGCGCAAAGGTGTAAACCCCGGGTCGTGGGGTTGCCTCACATGTACGACATGTACGTGTGTATGTGCGCCAGCACGTTGTGACGCAAGGTGAAACCATGTGAAATCCAGAATGCGACTGTAGAATTTCATTGCTGCGAATCTACATGTGTGAAAATCCTGCCATATCTGGCACTGCTTGTCAGCACGCCCATTCTCCAGCAAGAGAAGGTTATAAAAGTTCACACAGAGCTCAAAGGGATATGGTGTCATCTGAATCCTCCTCATTGCAGGCTCCGCCAAGCTCGTTCCAGGAGAAGGCTACATCCATCTGCTGCAGAAAATCCGCGGGTGTCTTTCCTCTGTCATTTGGGATGTTCCAACTCGCTCCAGCAGCTAAGAGGATGGGAACCGTCTCGAATTTCCCAGTCAGAATACTGAATGTCAATGGAGTTGCGCCATAATGATGGTAGGCCAACAGCGTTAGTGCTGAAGGGCTCACATAGTGCATCAAATGGAGCACCCGCACAAAGGACCAGGTCCTAGTTCGAACCAGAGGAATTCGCAGCTGCTCATTCACGTCAGCAGACGCCTCGATCAAACAAGAGGTGGTCTCGATCCCTCCGCTGAAAGCCAGGGCTGCGTGCAAACAAAACCGCAGACTGACTTCACTTCGTCTTGTTGCCAGCAACTCCTTTATGGCCCCTGTGCTGCCACCAAGGCAGGCTGTCCGAAAAGCGTTCAAGTCGGGGAAACCTCTGAGGCGGAGATCTACCCGTGCATCCAGCAAAAGACCAACTGCGGGAACATTATCAGAAAGGCATGCCCAGCACAGAGGAGTCCCAAGCCCCCCACACCGAGCATTGACATTGGCGCGAGCTGAAAGAAGCAGCTCAATCACTTCGTTACTGTGATATGCAGCAGCTAGACTGAGGACTGGAAGTTTGTTGCTAAGGTTCGCATGCCTGGTGTGTTTTCTTGTGGTGTCATTGGCATCGGCCTGTTTCTCCAGGAGGGCTTTCACCAGAGAGACCTCGCCTCTCAAAACTGCGTAGCAAAGCGGAGACCACCCGGTTGAATCTCGCGGCGTAACACGTTTGAACTGGTTGTCATGCAGAAAGCGTGACACCAGAAATCCTGATGCATCCTGGGCTGGGTCAATCTCTGTGTCAAAGCCAGGAACCAGACCCTCAATGGGATGCAGGCCAGCAAAGCCCTGCAAATAAGTATGGTGCAAATTCAGCAGG
>VSDK01007041.1:252111-415622 GCA_009767595.1 Symbiodinium kawagutii | reverse complement strand
CAGCAGGAACTGATACTTGTGAAAATCACCATTGCTAAGAAGCAAGTGCAACTTACTCCAAAGCATTTGAAGAACTACTTGGCCGACTGTTGCCCTGTCAACTTCATGGGTAAAATCTCCTTGAGCAGGTGGCTGGCACAAGCCATTCACATTCCAGTTGAGGGTCGGGTGGCTAGGTGTCTTGATCACAATCATGAACCCGTCTTCCCGAGCCAAATGTCGCGCCAGATGCTCCAGTCGACACCACCCGCGCCGTGACCAGGATTCGTAGCTCAAGTTGTGGTTGACCAATCCCGGACACAAGGTCACGAAGAAATGGCAGCGTGTTACATAGGAAGGGATGCAGCTAATTGCCAACTGTCGAGTCTCTGCGGCCCTGGGCGAAGTACCTTGAGGACAACTGAAATAGTCATACCTGGTTGGTGGTTGTAAGCCATCTAAGAAAGATTGTATTCAGTGACAGTAGTCAATCAACCAGTCATCCCAAATATTTAGGGGGAAATAAAAAAGTGCAAAACCATCCACCAGATACCAAAGGGAGACTCCCTTGAAATCAGCTGCTTTTGGACACTTCACCTGGCCAAATGTTCCCTCCACCGCGGGTGAAACGGAGATCTTGCTTTTGCCCGTCGCCAAGTTTTGCAAAGCTCCCTGCAAGACTCCAAACTGCTCCATATTTGGATCAGGGTGACGACGGCTTACCCACTGATGAGATACAAACATGGCTTTGCCCAAGCTTTCGTCAAATTCATGAAGTACTCCAGCCTCCATCAGTTCCTCATGTGGCTGCATCCTCGTCATCGCCAGTGCTGTCTCCAAAGGCACTGTCATCATTCGAAAATGGCCGTCGCTTGCAGAAGCCATTGGAAACGTCGGGTCCACAGGACTTGTTCCGTTCTACGTAAGCATGATACACACTTTCTGACATCCTGGCTATGAGATGTTGCTGATTTCTGGAAATGATCAATATATGTTGGGGAGATTCAGAGGCAGGGGGGATTTAGATTTATCTTATACCTGCCATGGATTTGTCATGCTGCGTTGATGTTTAGTCCTGCTACCTGCCAACCAAAAGCGAGACAGCAAGGGAGCTTCAGTAGTCATGATAGTCATCGTTACCCAATAGTTCACCATACTTAGTCAATAACCACTTTCTGCAATCAAAGTCAAGTATGGTCAATAACATTCAGCAACGTACCATACTTCACCAGAGTAAATCAATACCAATGTGATCTCTGGTTGACCATCTGAGCGATCCGTTAGTCGACCATAGTTACCCATTAGCTAACCCTGGTTAACCAATAGCCACATTCTGTAATCATAGTTCACCATACTTGATCATAGTTGCGGCATTTTATCAATCGTGGTTAACCAATGACCGGTAACCATGAGTTGACCATACCTACACCATTAGCCAACAACCATTTAATCATAGCTAGCCATAGTTATAACTATAGCTATGTCATAGTTAAGTACAATATCATTCGTTAAGTATAGTTTCAGCAGTCTGGAGGTCAACTTGCTGCAAATCGATGTGCCCACTTATCCTGGTGCTAGCCGTAGGCAATGTAACGAGTAGAGAGAGAGTGCAGGAAATCGTGTAGACTATCGTCAGAACAATGTGATTGTCATTTGGATGACTGCTGTCACATCTTGACGATTGCCAAGTGTCCAATATTTTTGCGCGCCTGAATTGCTTCCCCAAATTCCTACGGGGGAACCCCAGACATCAAAGAAGTTCCAGGATGTCTGGGCCTCCCAACCACATGCTTTCCGTCCAAGTGGGAAGTCTTGGTGGTGCCTCAAATGAGCTGGCGCAATGCTTGCAGGGACTGTTCATGGATTCTAAAATCAATCAATTCAAACAAACTAATTGACAATTGAATTATAATCGATAAACTAATTGATAATTTGAAATTTCCTTGGGACGATGAGTCCATTGATAATTGTCTTATCATCGAATTAAAGCAACTTTAAGAGTCAATAAACCATTTTTCTATAGGATTGACACTTCATGGGTAGCCTGGGCCAACCTGAAAGCCAGGTAGTTAACCAGGTAGTTCACCAGCAAGTCAAACACTTCCCATCCCTTTCCCTCAACGACTGGTGATCCAGCCGAGGTGCAGAGGAAGAACTGGGATCCGTTGGTGTTGGGCCCCGCGTTGGCCATGGAGAGAATGCCAGGACCCGTGTGTTCCAATTGGAAGCCTTCCTGGGAGATGGATGGAGATGGCGGGATCCGCACTCATCATGGTGCGAACATGACCCCGCAACCATCCTCGAAACATGTTAAACATCTTGACCCCATTGGCAGGTTTCATGGAAAACTTTCCTGCGACTCGGTCAGCACACCCACTATGTGCAATTGTATGTGCACTACGATATACATCTATTTTTCGTAACATATAATCTCTACCAGTCTCTGTTATTATCCGAATAATCAATCATCATACATATAATATATCTATCATTATCAATCATCTTCTGCGAACATCGTTGTAAACATGTATCTGTATGTATTACAAAGATAACTCAGCAATGGAATCGGCAAAACCAGCCACATACAACTGCGAATAAAATGTTGATCACTAAGAGTGACATGCACAGAAAAACTGTCTAGCGCCCGCAATGAACATTTGCTGATCACCTACCATTGAGCCCAGTTCACCGCAAAGAGCAAAAGTCGTACGCTGGTCCACAAGGAAAAGCAGCAACGTATATGCGCAGATAATGCATGTGTTGAGGAAAGATGCAGTTCTTCATCCCACCATGGCAACCTTCTGTGATTTTCCGGAAACAAAACATCTGAAAACATCTTTGTGAGTCAAAAAGCCACATCCCTCGACGACTCTGATGGTCTAGTACATGTTTAGATCTGATTGGTCCACGAATTTCTGGCGAGGATCGTCTTCGAACTTCTCACCGTAGATAGATCTCCCACCTGGTCGTGTGGGTTGGCGTGTATCGCTTCGGTAAAATGAGCCCGAAGTTTGTTGAAGCCGCTCCCTTGTCAGAGCATGTGGGAACTAATGATTGCAACATATTGCAAACAAATCAGTATAGATGAACATCAAAGTGATGACAGGCCTGTGTATTTCTTTTTATTTTCGCAATGAGTAATGTTGGCCTGTTGTAACTTACAATCATATTGTTGAGCACACTTTGGGATTATTGGTTTAGTTTCCTCTTGAATGGCTTCTTTCAGTTTGGGCTTCTACTGCATGGCGTAGCATTACATCACCAATATTAACAAACATGAATCATCCTTGTCAACCAGCACAACTCACCCGAATCACCATTCTCAAGCACCATTATCCACGTCTCTTATTATCAATATCCTCTCGTATCACAGCTCTAAGTTACGACTTCCTCCACTTCCCTGAAGGCTACGACTGCGCCTGTGCCATTGTGCGCTGTAAAGTCACCACCTTGGAAGGCCAGCGACATGGTGCCACGGGTCAACTGTGAGTGCTGGTAGACTCAGGGGTCATCGAGGTCACCGGGCTCACCATGAAGTCTTTTGAATGCTTCATGTTTTCATCAACCAAAGCATGATGAAATGTTCTAATGAGCAGGACATGTGCTTTTGACAATGATGAACTGCTATTAATTGTTAACTGATCAGGTGCTGGCATCAACCCCCCAAGAAAATATGGTCGAGTGGGGATCCTAAAAATGAACCCTTCATTCTTGGAAAGATATCATGCAACCACGAGCAAGCGTTTATCCGTTTATCCAAAGGTTGATGACTTGATCCAATCTTGAGCGCCCTGCAACTGCAATTGTCATTGCGACATGAAAACAGAGCCTGCAGCAGAACAAACAAAAAAAAGAAGCAATGTTGTCATCATTCCACCCTATTCTGGTCGTTTACATTCCCTTTGTTGGTTATTATTGGTCAGTAACTACCATATAGTGGTCGATCAGGCCGGGTTTTGTCCATGAATCGTGTACCCGCAAAACTGATGGTTTTCCTAAACAGGTCGAGGTTTGCGATACCCAGCATAGATACCACCGGGAAGTCTGATGGATGACGATCATCCTGGATCTCTGGACCCTGAGCATCAGCCCATCTGGGCAACTGAGAACTTGGAGGAAGCACCCAATCTGCCCATGAGTTTCAATCAGTTGATGCTCCTGGTCCAGGACTGTGGCTTGGCCCACCTAGCAACTGCCAATAGTGCCACCAAGAAGCCCTGACACATGAAATTCGGGATCACTCTGTGAAATGTGCTCCCCTGATGCTCGCCAGGCAAATCAAGTGGATGTGTTTGCGAAAAGTTGGGTCAGCAAAAAACACCACAGTTGCACTTGGTTTAGCAAAAAGTTGGCAACAACGGTGTCAACAACAACAATAATAATACAACAGCAAAAACGGTGTTACAAAGTTGTTTGTCAACCGTTTGATATTTGACTTCTTCTCGTTGCTGGCTTGTCTTGGCCTTCGTTGGCTGAACACCTAAAGTTGCTAAGGTCTCTACACAGCAGCCAATTTCTTCAATACCGCACATAGTTGACTGATTGTACAGTACCCCTTAGTGCTGCATTTTTTATGCGCCTCAACAATTGATATGATTGCGTGACGGGCTATATTGTGTCCTCACCGCACCCCACTATGATACATCGATGGTCGATTGGACACCACCAAAACAAGTTCATGTCAAAACGTGATTTGAAAGAAATGGAGGTAATAATATGTAATAACCATCAACTAGTACAGTCTACAATATAAGCATCATAATCAACCTCTCAAGCAGTTTAGCATCTACTAACCATCATAACCAACCAACCTCTTAGCAATCCAAACATCTCCCAAGGTCAGTGGTAGGTCCCTGGTTGCTTGGCTGCGCGCCTTGTAGCCATCGCCTTCCTTAGCCAGGCAAAGCTGTCGGAAGTTCTCGGTGGTCTTGGGAACCACGTCGCCCCGCAGCATCATGACCACGCGACCCACCTGGAGATCCACCACCGGTGGAGCATGCTATGCTTGGTGGTGAAGCATGGGGTAAGCCATGGGCTAAGGCAGGACATCTGGAGCTAACAAGTGGTTATTGTTAGTGTTATTGTAGTTTGATTAAGTATTTTTTCACTAAAAAGGGAACCACCAATGGTTATACTACTAGTTGAGCATTGATGCTTAATTCATCAATAATTGATGGTGTAGGGTGATCAATTTCCAATAGTGAAGAAATATCAATACTTGAGAACGCATACTTGAATTAGTGCAATCAATGAAATTGAATGATTTCAATTGATTCATGGGTATCAAGTGCTATCAATATCAACCAGCTATCGACCAAACTCAATGGTTCATAGTGCCAATCAATCGTGGTTTTTGGTTATTCATATGCACCAAAACAAGCAGTGTTGGGGGAAACCACCACTTCAGTACGGAAAAAAAAATCATGGCGTTCATTTGCTTCCTATAGCAGGGTTTTGCACCAGTCATCCCATTGTCGGAAGCTCATTCAATACTGGCAATCATTGAGATTAGTTGGAACATTGAATAAACGAGGCAATTGGGCATAGATTCAAAGAACATTTGCTCAGGTGTGCACTATCTCTCTTTGGAAATTTTGATGGGCAATGAATCCTCGTTGATCATGGGTCAAACTCAAAATGCTTGATCACTAATGGGTACTGGACAATTCGGTCACTGTAATCATGGACGATATTCAACAGCAACCCCCGCGGTCTTTTGTACGCCCTGGTTGGGTACCTGTATCATTGCCGTTCCTGGGTATCATTGAACTGAGTGGTTCTTAGAGTGCTCCCGTTGGTATCTACCAATACCATTCAGACAATTTGAACTTAGCTCATGATGTACCTCTGCTGTTAGATCCAAAGCAAACACGTCAATGACCCATCCACTAGCCTCACATCAGTTCTAACTTCTACCGTGTTTAGGGCAAGGACCCGCAATAAATACATTTATGCTTCACACTGAGTCTGAATGTAGGGGCACCAGTTGTTGACCCACGTGTCCCTTGCTGCCTTTTCGCCACCGATCTCGATGTCGAAGAAACACCGTGGGCACTTCGCGGCTTTGCCCAGCAGAGTGTCCCACTTCTTCTTGTACATCGCCTTCCAGAGAAGCTATTGCAGGTTACAAGTTGAAACTATGACAAATGATTGTTGAAATTAACAAATTCAATTTCATACGACATCATACGACTTGCTTGCACTGACAACTTGACAACTGGAAGCTTGGTGATGCTTGGCTCCATAGGAATATTCCAGCCATGGACTGGGATCCCAACCTAGTGGGAGCTCTCTGCCATTGAGCGAGTTGGCTTGACCCAAGATGTGGGGCCTTCCATTTGTAAGTTGGTTTAACCACCTGTCACCTCACTACTTCAACGCTCTACCAGTTACAAAGCGATGGCTCACTGGATGGAGTCCCTGGACATCTGAGCGTCGGCATTGACAGCAGTGATATTTGGTGTGACCCAGCTTGGATGATCGCAGATCAAACCAAAACTATTCCCATGGCCCAAGAAGGCTCCATCATGCTTAGCAAAGCTTCTGATTACAAACGAAGAAAAGTTGATCCCTTGTGCAGCAGGCTGTTCGACCCATACCCAAGTGGGCTGATGGATGCTTCAGCTGCCATCCAACTGGCGACTTTGTAACATCTCTGTAAAGCCACAAAGTCCAATGCTACCAGCAGAAACCCACAGCAGCTGCGGGCTGCCCAAGCAGCTGGTGACTCAACGGGGCTCAACGTGATCCCAGGGAAACCACCAGCTACGCTGCCTCGATGGAGGCTTCCAGCTCTTCCTTCGTTGCATATTTCGCTTTCAGCTCCTGGGGCCGCTGAAAGCACGCAGCAAATGATGCACATTAATGGTTGGTTTTAAGGTAATGGTTCATGATGTTCAATGTCCATGATGGTTAATGTTGGTGAATGATCTCCCATAGCTAGTGATGGTTCGTGCTGAGAAAAACGGGCGAACGTGGCGAACTAGTGCCTATGGTGAAGAACAAGGTAGCTTCGTTAACTCTACGCCAAATCGAATGCAACAAGTCAAGAGATGACCGCTGGCTGAACTGGCTGATTCAGGAGTTCTCGGATTCTCAACGAGGATGGTTCGCGGTTTTCCATGAAGTTGATTGCTGAAAGTCTCGGCTCAGTGCCCTTCCAGTCAGGGAGACTGGAGCTGGCTGACGACTGAGCTAGTCGGTACCAGTTGTTTTTGTTGCCATGGCGTTCGATTTTGCGATCCCTGTTCATCACACTGGGAAGTGGAAAGGTTTGCCAGTCTATGAGGCACGGCTCCATGATGTCTCCTCTGGGAAACGAACAACAGTGGTTGCCAAGCTCATCATTCGGGATGACTCTGGGAACAGTGAGGTGGGAGGGCACCTATGTCAAACACTCATTTCTGGACAGTACTTTCGCCTCAAAGGTGCGGTCGCTGATGATGCGGTCACAGTCACAGTTCTCAATGCAGTAGTTCAACACTACAGGTATCCGATTCTCACCATCGATGATTCAGCAAAGATTCTCAACCATCGCCAGAAAACAGTTCATGACCTCACCAAGCTCATCGAGACATGTGTAGGCATTGGTGGAATTGGCACAGGAGCCAGCTATGCAGGATGGGAGGTTGTGTGTCGCAATGACATCCAACACAGTTTCTGCGAATGGTTGCGACAACAAGGTGGACCACCAGTGGTTGAAGGCAGCATCACTCGCCTGGAAACCATCATCGAGATACATGAGAAGGCTCCCAATGCGGGAACCATGGCTTGGGGTTTCGCATGCCAACCATTTAGTTTGTTGGGTGACCAAAAACATCAGGAAGACAATCGTTCAGACACCTTACCTTATGGGCTGTATGCATCATGGCTCCTTCAGGTTGAGTTCAATGTGCTGGAGTGTGTACCACAGGGTGGGAGCTCTGGATTCGTCCAACTGTGCTTGGACTATCACACCATCATGACCAAGGGTGAACGTTCTGAGACCATTCTGGAGCTGAGTCATGTATGGCCGTCGAGACGTAGACGTTGGTGGACTATCTTGACAAAAGGATCGTTTGGCAAGGTCTCCCTTTCTGCACTGCCGAGGATCGACCCAGGACCAGTGTATCACAACCTGTTGTCAGGCTTCCTGCCGTTGTCGCCAGCTGCAATCCAGCAGTTGCAGCTCACAGAAGTCGAAGTTGCAGCCTTTCATCAATATGGTAAGGGAATGAACAGTCATCTGGTTGACCCCCAAGCAGTTTTGGGAACGGCATTACATGGGTGGGGTAATCAAGCCGTCAGTTGCGCATGCGGCTGTCGGGGGCCGTTTTCACATCATCGCCTGAGTAAGGGAGGAATCTATGGAGCATTGTGCATGTGCCAAGCAGAAGAAGCATCCGTTGTTAGGCATTTAGGACCTCAGGAAGTCGCTCTCATGCTTGGCATGCCCATGGTTGTTCCGGATGAGGCTCCACAGAGGTTGTTGCTGGCAGGTCTCGGTCAAATTGCATCACCGATCCAGGCTGCGTGGGTGTTCAGTCACTTAGGTAGTTACCTGGAAGATCGCAAGTATCGAGCACCAAGTACCCTGCATCCTCAACAAGTAATGGCTGATATCATGGGGAAGTTGTGGGATATCCGAACCCAGGTCAATCATGAAACCAGTGTCGCACAGCAGTTGTTTCGTGAAGCACTCGAAGAGGCCCTCAAACGTCCGCTCACCACGGAAGACCCAGGCAGGCAGGAAGTTCTTCCCACCACCATGCCAGCAGCACATGGTGAAATTGCAGCCACCAACGAGGCGGGGCCTTCCACTCCATTGCAACATGATCGAGCATTCGAAGAGTATCCGCCAAGTGTATCCCATCATGCATCCGACCCAGTTCATGCTGCTCACACGCCATCCGAGGTTTTTCTTGCCAACACGGGTGGTTTGGTAGGATTTAGCACGGCAGTGTCACCAGGGGTGGATGCGGCCTTCCCACCTCAACAGCCAAGTAGAAATCCGTTGATCACAGCATCTCAAGAAGAACGCACCTTTGCTGCAGCAGTCAGTGACCTTCCAGCCGAGGAAACCCGCAGCAGAGCCACACCTCCAAGGTCAGAAGCAAGCCCAACCGAGGAAGTCCATGATCCCACAGAAGATGACGAGGATCATTCAGAACCACCGCCAAAACGACCCAAGGTTTGGGACATGGTAACACCTGATGCCCTCCTCGAGCATCAAACAGTCATCTATGAGGTAGCGCACGGTAGGCTTCGCACCTTTCGAGCATCCGAAGGAACCACCATTGCTCAGTTTCGCCAGGCCGAAGCTGCTTTCAGTGATGCACCAGTCGAGGACACCAAGTTGTGGACACCATTGGAAACCCAGATCTCTCCAGACATGCTGATGCAAGATATCCCAATGATCTTCCAAGCAGAAAGACCAGAGACATGGAACCTCACTGGACTGCGTGAGAGGAGTGTAAGTTTGTATGGACTGCACCGAAGTGAGTCGATGCTCCATCAAGGAGCGGCAGTGGCCCCAGATGAGATGGATTACTATCTCCACAACGTAGCAGAGAGCACTCGAACCATTGCAATGCCAACCTTGGTGTGTCCAACCTTGGAAGATGCAGCCTCCAAATATCAGGCCTGGGAAGCCATCGCAGCTGATTCCCAGGACACACACATCTCGGCATGGTTGGTTGGTGAACACTGGATCCCCATCATCTTGCACCAAGGCAAAATCATTACCACCGACGAAGGGGCCAAGGCACTCCCAACACTGTCATCGACAGACACAGAGGTTACCACTCGACCCACCAGTCCTAGCAGTTTCATTCGTGATTGCGGGTTTCAAGCAATCAAGTGGTTGCTAGATCATGTTCAAGGATCCCAACCTGCACCGATGACCCTCAAACAGGCCATGAATTGGCGACACATGGCATGGGTCAAAGCCTGTTTGGGTCACCTCCAAGCTGAATCCATTCCATTGCACTTGGGTGGACAAACTGAAGCAGAGGTAGCATTGGCGGCAGTCCTCAAGGAGCATGGGGTTTTTGCAGACAGATTGCAAGATCGCTGTCAAGTTGTCATGCGTAGGCTTGGCCAATCAACAGGCTCCAGTGCTGCGATTGGTTCTGGAAGATGAGTTCTCGGCCAATCTCCAGAAGAAAACAGGGGATGGAACAAAGGTCGGCACTCGCAAGAAGCAGGGAAAATCAACAGTGGAGAAACCCAAGCCGAGTTCAGTGCAACTCACCCCTCAGGACATCGTCATCCCTGATGGAGTTTTCGTTCAAGAAGATGGCACACCCCTGGCACACATCTCCATCGATCAGCTCAGTTCCACTGCCCATGGAGTTGTCTTGATGAACGAGGCTGCATACCAACCATACCGGTCCCAGAAGGTGGTCTCTAAGAAGGGACTTGCCTTCCTGATCATGGCACCGTTTTCCGAGGAGTTGCTGCAACATGGGTCTCAGGTCAGATTGCCTGCAAGAAGCAATGACTCAGGCGAACCTGTGCTCATGACAGCCTGCTTGATTCAAAAAGGAGAGACGCAAGTTCGCAGAAGTGTCCCGGAAGTCAAGCATAGTGTTGACCAAGTCGCAACTCAGGTCATCAAAGTCATGGTATACAAGGACCAGGTGGACCAACCATGGGATCAGATAGTTGTCAAGCCCATCAGATACATCCTGGAACACACCAAAGCCCTGCAAGTGTGTCGACAGGAAGACTGTAAGTGTGGAGCCTGGCACCAGACATCAGCCAGTCCAAGTGAGCCAATCCTCGATGTGTGGGCCCGGGATTTCACGACACAACAGTATGCCAAGGTTCGCCCAAGTGAAGCATCCGTGTTCTCGTGTCACATGAGAGTCACAGAAGAAGCATTTCGCAGCATCCTTCCTTTGTCTAGTCGAGGAGGCATTTACTATGAACCAAGGACCCCTGATGGCCGCAAGCATGATAACAAGTTCTTCACTTGTTGGCTGGCCAAACTGTCCTTCCAGGAAGTTGAAGCATCCCGTCACACCGCTCCAGTGAACTGTAGCATCGTGAGGGTGCAACAAAGGTATGGTCTGTGTACAGATATAGCAAAGGGACAAGAACTTCACACCCATTGCAAACCTGGGCGATTGTTCTTTGGCCATGCAGAAAAGATCACCTATCGGGTTGGCCCGATGCCTTTCGGAACGCATCGTGGTGCCATGACAAAGCTTTTCCAACAATGGCAATGGCCAGCTCAAGCTTTACAACCCCTGGGGAGATCCAAAGACAACCAGGGAATCATGTGGCAAGCGTGTTCCCATGTACCACCTGAGGCAACTGTGTACGTTATGCAGCATGGCGATGTGTTGGTTACCAGAGATTCAGTTCCCATGGAAGCGAAGCCCATCCTGCCAGGCATTGAAGCTTCCAGCCTCATGCGTAAGACCACATCCAAACAAACTATGCTGGAATGTGATCCGTGGGCAGAGGCAGCCTCACATCTGCCATCCCAGTCCAGGCCACAACCAAGCAATGCCCAGTTGGCGAAGCTTGAAGAGGATGTGGTTCAGAAGGTCCTGGAACGAGTGAATCGAAGTGAAGATGAACCCATGGAACCAGCGTCAGATGGCAGGATGCAGGCCCTGGAGCAGCAAGTCCAAATGTTGATCCAAGCAAAGGACACTCACCAAGCAGCCACACATGATCTGCGCACCAAGATGGATGCCATGGACACCAAGATAGATCAGCAGGCAAATCAGTTTCGACAATGCCTGACCACTGCGATGCAACAGCAGATGAGCAAGATCGAGGACCTGTTCTCCCAGAACAATCGTTCCCGATCCAGACCCAGCAAAGAATGACGGTACTGGCAGGCAACTCAATCCCGAGTTGCTGGGCCCTCAATCCTTTGTAAAGTTTTGTTGACTCTCTTGCTGTGGTTTCAGATGATTGGAGTAGGAGAGGCGACGCATCCGGGGCCAACATGGCACATCAGTGCCGTGAATCCAACAGGGGTCTCAGGCAAAGGAGCCATTTTCAACGAGCTCCCATCGCCTGCAATTCATTGCATATCAGAAACGCACCTGACTTCGATTGGGGCAGTTAGGTACAAACAAGAGTTGAAAAGTGTATCCAGTCAGTACAAGTTCTTCCGAGGAGCTCCCACGCCACCCAAGACAACTGGGAACGGGAGCATTGGTGGTAAACACATCGGTGTAGGATTTATGAGCAGCTTTCCCACAAGAGAGCATTTCACGAATTGGGATCCAGCATTGCACTCCACTGCCCGGATACATGCAGGCAGGTTCCTCGTTGGCAACCACTGGGTCCAAGGAGCAGTATGCTATGGGTATGCAGCCAATAGCCAGAGCCCGGAAGTGCGTGCCCAAACAGACACACTCTTGCATGAGCTGTCACGACAAGTTGAGCCGGAATCGCGCGGCTTGAAGTTCATTGCAGGAGACTTCAACCAAGTCCCAGGCAAACTCGATGAACCCAAGGTATGGCAAGAATGGGGATGGACCGAAGTCCAAGACCTTGCAGAAGAGAGATGGGCAGTGACGCCAGTGGTCACTTGCAAGCAAAGCACTCGAAAGGATTTCATATGGTTGAGCCCTGATCTGGCCAAACTGGTCAAATCGGTCCAGGTACACACAGGACTCTTCACAGATCATTCGGTGCTGCGGGTAGAGTTGTGGATGCCTTCACCCCCACGGGATAGGTTTCATTGGCCATTGCCCCAACCCATCGACACCAAGCATGTAGATATCGCTTCATATCACGCAGAGGAACATGTAGTCCACGTTGATCATTCCAGTTCGCTTACACACCAGTACCAAACCGTTTGTGCACAGTTTGAGGACTCTTTGCATAGACACCTGAAGCGAAACGGTCAGCCAGGATTGCATCCCAGTGCCAGAGGGCGCGCTAGCACCTTCAACAGAGTCAAGCAAACTGGTGAAGCCACGCCCATCAAGCCACCTCGCCAAGGTGATGCCACGGTCACCTTTGCTGGTTTGTCAATGCAGCATACCAGGTGGTTTAGTCAGTTGAAGCGGTTGAGTAATCTTAGGAACATGCTTGCCAAAGACCAACATTCGCTTGCCCGCCAAGAGCAACGTGTCTCGCTTTGGCATTCCATCCGATCAGCGGCAGGATTCAAAGGTGGCTTCCCAGCATGGTGGGAGACAAATGACCTACGACCACCCATGCCACGGATGCTCCCCACAGTTGAACAAGCAACAGCAATGCATCAAGCCTTCCAAGCAACTTTCCAAGCATTGGACCACCAATTAGCAGCCCAGAGATGTGAAAGGTGGAAAACCAGATACATCCAAAACACCAACCAGGTGTTCCGAGATGTCGCCAACCCCAGACCTGACCCTGTTCAGGTTTTGGTGGAAGATACCCAGACCACCGTGCAAGCTGTGCCATATCCCAACATGATTGTCATGGAACAGGTCGTTCCCTTCGACCTTGCTGTGCCCGTCGATGCGAATGGGAACCAGATGGATCTGATTGATCAGATCAAGGATAAGTTGTGGTTCCAAGGACATCATCACTTGGCGCCCGGAGATGTGGTCACCCAGACACGCACCCTTGGACATGCAGCTGACATCCATCGTGCCTTTGTTGACCAATGGAGCAAGCGTTGGGACAAGCATGCCACGGTGCCCCCTGAACACTGGGATCCAATAGTTGAGTTCATCAACTTGGCCATAGCCCCCTCCAGTCTCCCCTTGCCAGAGATCACGGTAGAGGCATGGATCAAAGTTGCCAAGTCGAAGAAGGCACATGCAGCAACAGGCCCGGATGGAGTGAGCCGATCAGATGTCATTCTGATGCCACATGCTTACCACCAAGCCATGGTCAACTTGATGCAAGCAGTGGAACGAACGCACCAATGGCCATCGCAACTCCTTGATGGTGCCATTCATAGCCTGGCAAAAGTTGAAGGAGCACAGCGAACAGGACAATTTCGTCCAATCACCATCCTTCCGTTTCAGTATCGCAACTGGGCTTCTTTGAGAGCTAAAGCCCTTTTGAAAGCACTGAAGAATCATGTCCCACAGGGCCTGCGAGGCAACATGCCTGGACAATGCTCTTTGAAGATTTGGTATGACCTTCAAAGTCAATTGGAAGCTTGTCATTATCAGCAGATCCCCTTGACAGGAGCAGTGGGAGACTTGGTAAAGGCTTTCAACCAAATCCCAAGACGGCCAGTCTTTGCGATAGCCAGACGACTCGGAATTGATGCCAACTTCATCCAAGCATGGGAAGCCGCAGTGGCATCCATCAGTCGACGGTTCTATGTCAATAGCCGGCCCAGCGAAGCCGTGTTTTCACACACGGGCTTCCCCGAAGGGTGCCCATTGTCAGTGGTTGCCATGACATTGATCAACCTGGTCACACACAGGTGGTTGGAAGAACGATGCCCGCAGGTAACTATGATAAGTTACGTGGACAACATTGAAATCATTGGCCCCACTGCTGCCCTGACCACCGAAGCAGTGTACCAGCTAGATCAATTTGTCCAATTGCTTGACATGGAGTTGGATACGGCCAAGACCTACTACTGGTCCTCGTGCCCTCAAGAGCGCAAGGCACTTAGATCCCTCGAAGTCCCAGTTTGGGAAAATGGTCGAGATTTGGGTGGCCACATGCAATATGTCGCTCGCCAAACCAATAAGACCGTTGCCTCCAAATGCCAGTCCCTGGAGCCACTATGGGGCAAGCTGCGACGGTCGCGTGCACCATTGGCCCACAAACGCCGAGTGTTACTCTCCAAAGCATGGCCCTGTGGCCTTCACAGCATAGCCGTGGTACATATGCACAGTGGGAAGTTCACACATCTTCGTGCCTCAGCATGCGATGCCATCTATAACTTCAAAAGTGGAGCCAACTCGCAAATCCAACTGGCACTTGTTGATGACACCCGGTTGGATCCTGAATACTTTGCTGTCTGGAGTGCTCTCCAACACTTTCGTCGACAATATGAGCATGACAACGCCATTCCGTTGTTTGGAGAGATTGCCAACACACCCTCTCGACAGAGGAAACCAGGTCCACTTGGGGTCTTGGTGGCGCGATTGCAGCAAGTCACCTGGCATCACTCGCATCACACCATCTTTGTGGATGAAGATGGCCTTCAGATAGATATACTCCATGCACCCTGGCAGGAAGTAGCCTTTCGCATCCGTCGGGCCTGGACTCGCCATGTAGGTTCACTGCATGCCCATAGACATGACTTGACAGGGCTCCAGCAAGTTGATGTGGTGCTCAGTAGGATCGACCCCAGTTTTGATGAAAAAGGCCATGGCATGCTTCGAGCACTTCAGAATGGCACCTTTTGCACCAATGACCAGTTATTCGCGGCAAAAGCAGCAGAGAATCACTTTTGCAAGTTTTGTGGAGCTGAAGATTCCTTGCAGCATCGGAACCTGTGGTGCCCAGCCACAGCTGCTTCCAAAGCACAGTTGGATCCAGTGACCCTTGACCTTGTGCTTCAGCAACCGACATGTATCCATAGAGGGTGGTTTGGTGAGCTTTCACAGGTCATAGAATATCGACGGGCTTTGCAGGCCCTTCCGAATCAGGTGCACCAGTTTTATGACATTCCCAGTTGGTGCTTTGACCATGACACACTGGACTTGTTCACTGATGGCACAGGCCAACACCCCACCATCCCACAAGCACGTTTGGTTGCTTGGAGTGTGGTTTGCATGGCCCATGTAGAAGATGACCCAGGCCACCTGGTCTCAGCAGGAGGCGTTCCGGGACTTTGGCAAACAGTTGGACGTGCCGAGGCAACAGGCGTGCTTAGCGCATTAGAGTATGTACGCCATAAGCAATGCCATGCTCGCTTATGGGTTGATAATGCACTGACAGTTAGCCGTATCCAAGCTTTGTTGGCAGACCAGCTCGTCATCACGCATGCCACCACTGACAGTGACATTTGGTTCCCGATAGCTTTCCTTGTCAACGCACTCCGGAAACACATCCAGGTCATAAAGATTGACTCTCATCAGGAATCTTTGGATGCACCTCCATGGATGCAGTGGGCCTTTCGTGGAAATGACTTGGCAGACAAAGCAGCCAGCCAGGCACTCCACTGCCTCCCACGCCAGATCATGGATCTTTCCAACTCTCTGGCGGCCCGTTGGCAACAAGCCCGGAAAGCAGTTGTGGATTGGCATTCACACCTGGTGCGAGTTGCGCACATCAGTGTTGCCGCTCCTGCTACCAATGCGCCGAGTCCACCCAACCCGGACTCAGCACTCAGTGAACCTGTTCAGGCCATGGACATATTGGCGGACCAAATCCAATACCATGCACCTCGTTACATGCAGTTCCCGGGGTGGCTCACCGTGGTGAACTGGCTTCGCACCTTGGGAACAGGGGACCTCACTCCACCAGAATGGGTTAGCTGGTACGAACTCCAAGTTAGCTTGCAACTCACCACCGGGCTCCGAGGTCTCTCTTCGAAGCGTGGCAATGCTAACTGGACGGTGGATGATAAAATGCAACCATATGATAGTAAAACTAGCACACGAAACATAGCAAAGTGGATAACACATGGCAAGCGAATCTTCGATGGAACATGGACACCCAAGCACATGAGACCAACCAATCACCGATATCAATGCTGGACGATGGGACTACGAATGCGATGGTCCAAACAGGCCAAAACTGCGGTGTATGAATGGTTTCAGATGCACTGGGGACCGAAGACGATCGACAAAATCAGCCAGCTGCAGCACTTGCAACCGGCTGATGACGCAGGTACACCGAATGAACACCACCATGAAGGAGGACTACATCGATATGGCCGGATGATCCGGTTGGATACATAGAAGTCTTCTTGAGTCACCATATCCTCCGCAAATGCCGAGGTGTGGGATGCAGCCGACAAAAGGAGACAAAAGTTGATTGCTGAATGGAAGATTCGCAACTTTGAGCACCCCTTGATGTGCCTTCCCGAGGGTACGGGCTAGCGGGCCTCACGCTATCATGCCACATGCCATTGTCATGCCATTGTCACCATTGTCAACGGTGATTACAGATGTTGTATTTGGCTATTGTACATTGCTAATCGACGATAATTTATTGATTATACCTTGTCGTTGTAACTGGCTATCCAATACAAACGAGTGATTGGTTCCTAAGAAACATCCAAAATCGACCGCTTTACTGAACACGATCAACTTGTCAATGCATCACCTGCCAAAGACCAGCGGCTCTCCTTTCCCTTCTCTGACGCTTCATCAGCGTATGCTTCCCGCCTCAGACACTACAACCAAGGAAGAAGTACGGTTGGACTTAGGCGAACACCACCACGCGGAATGAAAATGCACACACCAACGAACCTGGCAACTGGTATAGTCAATTCGGCCGTGATCTCGAATGGAAAACACGTGAAGAGTATGCATCGGTGCGGTTTGTAAGCCAGGACCCAGAGCTATACAATTCTATGCAGGTCCAGTCTTGAGAGAAATATGTCAACATCTCTGCATGTCTGCCATGCATGCTTGTATGCATTGAACTTAGGCATTTCTACATGTATATCTCTGTATGCAACATGTAATGTGTGCGTGTGTGTCAAGTACAAACAGGTGTTTACGTGCGTGTCTTTGTGATGACCTGTATGCACAGAATTATTGATCATGAAAATAAATCAACTCAGCGGGTTGAAACACGCATGCGTGAATCTATGGTGGTTTCTCAAAATGGGGAACCCAGAGAACTGGTTGGTTTATTACTATAAGCGGTTAGTGTTAGATGATTTGGGGGGTCCCCTATTTTGGAAAACCATCATATACTATAGACGCATATTACCCCACCACATTGTAGCCCGCAGCATGCCGTGTCCAGTGGCTGTGTCTTTGCCCACTTTTCCAAAGCCTGGAGCTGCCAAGCAGGTGTAGCTCCCATTTGCGGTCTCAAAAAATAGGGCACCAAAGTATCAAAGGCCATGAGAGTTCACTCTTGGTGGTCGGTGGGTAGCAATTCTTGAACAATGAAAACACTTTGACCATGTTAAATGGTCAATCAAACGAGTTGGGGGGTTGAGAATGAACCATTGCAGCTTCTTGGTTTATCTAAGTCTGCTGATCCGAAATAGATTGGTCTCAGGCTGGGATTCCAAGATTACCGTTGAAACCAAAAATCAACTGCGAATCACCTGAGAGGCATGAAACCCCAAGAGCACAAATGACTTGCGATCCACAGATCCCAAATGATTTGTTGTTGGGAAGTTCTATCAGCGAGGTTGGGTCGATAGCAACAAATGAAGAAATGTTTTCATTGTCGGCAATCTCCCAACTTCGTTGACGCTAGCTCTGAACTGGCCTCATACTTGCTGAGCACGTCCTCTACTTGTTGGGCTCCTTCTATCAACGTTAATGAAATGAAACACAGGTGGCGTTGTCGTGGTTGCCATCATATTCCCCTAATGTGCTCGGAGTAGTCTCCTAACTCCCCTAAGAAATATCCATCAGGATTGCGCGTGTAGATGAGTCATTCAAGCAACGACAATGACCGCCAGTCCTTGGTACAAGCAATAAATCAACATTCTTGTCGCTTCGTGCCAATCATCTTATATACTTCCACTCAACTTCCACTTGATTAATACCCAACAAGCTTAACATTCCAATCATCCTCATCCATTCAATGGTACTGCTTGGTACACCCACTATAGCAACCTATCCCATGGCCCTGCTTGGGGTGTCGCGTCATCACCCGTAGCACCACCAGCCACCATGGCACCCCCGTGGCGCTCCACCTCGGTGTTCTTGGCACCGAAGAAACGATCCTTGGCTTCGTCCGTCCAGTCGCCACTGGCCGTCTTGAAGCCCTCGGGGACGGGCCTCCAGCGAAACGACAAGCAACGACCAGTTGGTTCATGGAGGTTCATGGTTGATGAGTGATTTGATTGGATGGGCCTCGGTAGTTGGTTCATGAAAGCGGTTTAATGGTTGATGATGGTTGTTTAATGGTTGTTTAATGGTTATTAAGAGTTGATAGGGGTTTATTGAGCTATCAGTAATCAATCGTTAAGAAGTAGCTAGTGACTGGCTAATGGTTGGTAATGGTTGTTAAGAGTTGATGGTTCATACCATAAACTAAACTACTGTACCAATCATGAATTGGTTCACGGATGTTTCTAATGTCTCTTATCATGGATCCTCCTTCATAAGACATTACTTAATTACAAACAATAATGGATGTTCATGGTTATGAAGTATTTTGATTTGTAAATAAGTTATGATAACTAATTAGAGATGGCTACAGTAGTGGTTGATGACGGTTGAAGAAACCAGAAGAAACAACAAGGAACAGGGAACCAAAAAGGAACAATCACAAGGGACATCCAGCAACCAACTGACAGCAATCACCAGGTGTAGCAACAAGGCAACCACACAAAGCTTGCTGTTGATCCATGCATCGAACATGTGCTTGGCATCGCTCATATACACTCCTTGATGGCTCATCCCAGCATAGTCTGGTGGGGTTCGATTAGCCACCAATAGCGTCTCCACCAGGGCTGCTGGAGGATTCCAGGGCGGGTTTGCATGTTGTGGGCAGTTTCTGCTGGTTCCAAGGGTGACTTGGTCAGCCATTACTTCATTTCATCAACCAACTGCTGGTTGTTGGATGTATTTAATCTTTGTCATGCTACACCTACCTGTTGTTCTTCTCGGAAATCCCATTGTTGTCAAACACATGGCTTCAACATACACCCCAACCGCTTCGCTAATGCTTACTCTACCCTTGTTTGCAATGAATCTCTGTAGCTAATTGACTATCTATGTCAAGTGTTGGTTGCGATTGTTGACAGTCTGTCGTATTTAGTCACCTTCCAAGGTATCCTGAGGTCTAGTTGCTGGCGCCACCTGGCTACCCCAACAGTTGCTTGGTCGCTCCACACTTTTGATCAACAGCTGAGGACCCCAACACTTCGGTCATGACTGCGCAGCGCTGCGCTGGAAGCACAAGAGGAGGCACAACTTGAACCAACAGCGAACGCGGTGAGGGAAACCAAATTTTGGTGGGGAAAGATCTGTCATCCATGGTCATCCACAATGTAGATCCATGTATGCTTGATGACTCCAAGATACTCCAAGACATGCAAATGTAGAATGGATCTATACAAATTATGAGGTATAGAAATGATCTATAAGTGTAGACTATGCAAATAGATGTCGATCTACAGATAGCAGGTACAGTTCAATCCCTAGAAACTTTGCATCAAAAAAGCCTTTCGTAGTGCTGCCGAGCGCTGGCCCCCAGGGCCACGTCTTGGGTTCGAGACTGCCATACTCCACGTGGACGAAGTCTTCCTGCCATGTGCTGCAACAGGAATTGCACATGGTGAGCACATGGTGTGCACATGTTTCCATGGCTGCTTAACTAGTCATTTGGAAAACATGTTCAATGATTTTAGCTAGTTACTATCAATCTTTCCTTGAACTACTCAATCTTTCACTCTAGTTACTATCCATGTTTCAATGATTTTCAATCAGTGTTTAACTAGTCAAGCAACGGTTTTTGCTTGGATGAACCTGTGGAATGATTTGGCATCAACACAGGATAGAAACCAACAGTTTCCAATTTTGCCTTGCGTAGTTCAAATCAATTTGTGGGCCCGATCAGTGCCAAAGATCAGGAACAAATCAAGAGGTAAACATGACAACAAACAACGAATTATTGATCATATAGTGAACCATTCATTCGTCACTGACCATCATGAAATGAAATATTCTGAACATTCAAGAGCCATCAATGAATATCACAAACCATCATTTAGCCACTATTGATCAACTGGCTAAGCATCATCGTTGAGATGTTCACTAGAAGTACATGACCACCGATCCAAAACCGCGACAGCAACTCCGATCGCTCGCGCCATTTCCTCATAGGAAACGATGTGACGATGCCGGAGCATGATCAGCTCCTGCTAAGGGACCCGTTGCTACCCGTGCTGGGGTCATTAGTGGGTATGGTGAGTAATTAGTCATGGTTGGTTAACTAGGGTGATTGTTAACCACCAAACATTGGGTCCTAGGGGTAGCCAATGGTGGTTGATAGTGGCAAATGATGCTTGGGAATTGAGACTGGTTCTTGATAACAATATACTTAATGATTTACCAGCGAACAGTTCAAGCTTTGGGTTCGCCACTAGCTTTTAATGTAAATTCAGACATGATCCCCCAAAGCACCTCGTTGCAGCTTGGTAGGGGTGGCTGGTGGCATGGTGGTCCCATGGCTTGTGGCTTGGTTGCTTCACGCCTTAGCTTCACGGCTGTACTCATCCACTTCCGTGATCTCTCGCACGGGGATCCTTGGTGCGGACCGGCGGAGCATTTGGGTACCGGGGCAACTGCGAGGTGTGGGACATGTATAGCCATGGTTGATCACCAAGGGTTGCAGTAGAATGGAGTAGATACACAACTATAGCCAAAAACTTCAATCATAGAGAACTATAATTAGTACAACAACACCCAACCATAGATATGACGATGGTTCAAAAACCACAACTGGTTTGTAATGGCTGCTCTGGTGAGTACAGTTGTAGTTCAAGTGAAGTAGGTTCAAACAACCAACAAATCTGACTACGAGGGAAACCACGTTGGAGTTCATTGAGGCTCTGTATGATTATCCCAGCTCTGGTTGATGAACAACAAAATCATGCTTCAAACCGTTAATACCGCACGATGATTGGACCACGTGCTTGCTTTGGTTCTGGAATTTGTTGCAACTTGAAACTGATTTCATGAATCGATGGTAATTAAATTGGCAAAGTAGGGAAACCACAGCACACTTCTTGGATATCCGTTTCGGGGTAGGTTTGTCTTGTGGCAAGATATCTCTGTTCCACTGGTTGAGTTTCATTTCCTGTGGCGAATTTGTTGAGCACGTACGACCTGTCTTGTTGGATCTTGATATTATCAACATATATCCACCCATCATTCACCATTCTCAACCACTCAATACTGACAAACTTTGGCGACATTATGACTACCTGACCATCATTGACTAGAACCCGCTATCATCAAGTAATCACCGATGACCATCACGAATTCTAACTACGAGTAACCTACCATCATGAATCCTTACCACCAGCAATCAGCAGGTACCAATCCGTATCCGACACAGATCATATAAAGGATGATTTAGGGGGTACCCTCAGCTATTAGGAAACCATTAGCATCACCCATTATAGTATCAACCATTAGTATGCTAATATAATGAACTGTACCTATGACCATAGTATCACATTGTTTTATTTTTTATTCACCATGATATCAACCATCAGTATCGCCCATTAGTACCACCCCTTAGTATCAACCAAAAAAAACAGGCACAAATCTCCCAAGTGATCCACTTCACCAGGCGTCTTCTTGGACACGAAGCGCTGCAAGTTGGGCATCCGCTCCACCAGATACACCGAGCCTGGCACCATGCGATGCCGCCGTCCTTGTTACAAGGGGTGCCGTCCCAAGGCATGAGAGTTATACACCATGGCCATCCATGGATGCCGAAGACCTCTCAATCTACAACCTTGATGAATGTTCATTCGTATCCATTCTCAACTTTTGATACTGAAATTTATTTGCCTTGATTGTCAGGATTACTTTGTTGTATCGATGATCAATTCCGACATATCACTATGACTTACACCACCTTTCATCATGCCAGGCTATGAGCCATGGGCCATGGAACCGTGTCGTTGTTCTTTTTCAGTTGGATGACCATCTCCTCTCCGTTGGGTGTTCAATAGCCTGTGTCCAAGGTCAGCCATTATGCAGCATTCATTGAACTATCGGTGCTCATCAAAAACAATTCAGCATCGCTGTAGGAGTGTTGTCTTCAAGCTTGGTGGTGAATTGCCACTACGACGATTTGACCATTGTTCTGATTCCTTACGATTCTTTGAGGAGCCGGTCCACGAATTGTTTCCTCCTAGCTAACATCTAATCTCATATACGCATTGTCTAACTATTGCTGAACCATACCGAACCAGAAGCATGTACTAATAATGATGGATCGATTACATTTCCACTATTCTCCATACATCAAGAATCCGTGAAAATGGATCATTTCCACTATTTCCACTATTGATTAATCACCATTGAATATCCAAAATAGTGATCAACTATTGATCACCATTGAATCCGTGAATCCAACATCAAGTGAATCATCAATTACCTCACTTCCAAGGCCGGCAAGGTCAAACACCAAGTCCCCCCGCCATAGCCGCCGCAGCCCAACAAATCGAGGCTGCGATAAGCGTTGCGGCCTGGGTGAAGGATGGTGGTTCAAGTGCTGGATTGGTGAGCAACTGGGATTACTATTGTGGTGGAGGATGTATATCAACTGAATAAGTGGCAACTGGGCTTACTGTTGTAGTCAAATCAAATGAATCATTGGAAACTGACAATTGATTTGAAATGGATCTGACAAATTCGGGAAATATATGGAAATGTGTGAGGGTGATCCCACTCTTGGGGTTTAATGATTACTATAGACATATTCTTAAGATGTGATCATCCATGCAATCCTGAATCACTCATTCCCAGTGTTGGTAATAGTAATTTCTATTTGTGATCTACCTACCTATCTAAATCTATCCAATATAATCTGATATCGCAATGGACGATTCTATCCGTGGCACAGTTGGGTGCACTGATCAGGATGAATCTCAGGCAAAGCAACGGTGCAGGTGGACCTGATCGCAGGTCGAGTGCAAGGGGGTCCTGAAGTTTGAACCACCAAGTCCACTGTCAACCAGTTGATTGATTCACCACTCTGAAAAAAACAAATAGTTTACAACATATCATGTCTCATGAATGATAACCAGTTGATTGATTTTCTTCATCACTCTGGACTCTGAAGAAAGCATGGTTTACAAAGTTGACAATGTCTCGTGGATGATGTTGATTCACCATTGACTATCAACCACTCGCGCAAATTCAAACCTTTCGCTTTCGCGCCGTTCTTTGTGTCGAAGGTTCACCCAATTTCTCCAGCAAGGCCCAGCCCTCGAAGCCCCTGAAAACACTCATCAACTTTGCCCGGCAATTCCTGGTTCTTCCCCCCGCCCGCCCCCCAAAATATCGCAATTTTGAGCCGCTATCAGCAACGGAAACCCCAGCAACCCCATGGGTCCCCGGGCAAAGCTTGCAGGAGCAACTTCTGCGGGTGCAGATCTTCCAGAGGTAGATCGCACCTTAGCTTCGAAGTTGAGAGCTCACTGAGAAATGCTGCAGGATGGGGGATGCAATCGATTTTTGAATGATCAAATAAGACAAAAGGATGTAACATCAAGTCATTGAGAACAAGCAGAAGCAACAAGCTGTTGATCATTCTGTGGTCAATCAATAGCCGCTCCTCTTTTGGATCATTCAGATGAGCAGTGGCTGGTGTTCCTTGGGGTACAGATAGTTGATCATTGTAGCTACAAGGGTTCTAACCGACCATTCACTCCGAAAAGGAATAGCGGCTTTACTGCGGTTCACAGAACAAGTCGTGCACTATCTAGAGTCGGAACCCCGAATGTCATGGGAGAAACCACAAAGCTCACCTTGCTAGTCAGACAGACTTGTCCATTGACGGTCCCACTTGTTGAGTGTTGCTGATCATCCGTGTAGCTGAAAGCCACTTAGCTATGCTTGGCTTATCAATACTTATTAGACAACTGCAAAAGCTGTACAATTGTTGGTACAGATCAACCAGGGGAGATAAACAGCCTGCTTCCTCTCCAAACAAAGATTTCTCAAGGGGTCAATATTAAGGAGGGTTTTCTTGCTTCTCACCTTACCCAAGCATGTTTTTTTTCGCCTGTCGCGATGCTCGGACTGTTGCCAAGATATTGGGTCCGCAAGAGTCTTTAGATGAAACGAAAGGGAAAACTCCATGGGAGCTCCTGAAAATTGTCCCGTCCCACGTGGCGCGCCACGTGGCTGCGTTGGTGGGTCCCGGGTGGGATCATCCGACAAGCCATCAACGCTGCGAAGATGTGCTGGTTCTGTGCTGAAATCACCATAGTAAATCTATAGCTATAGACATGGAGACTAAATGAGACCACCGGAAGTCGAGGAATTCGATGGCTTGCGGATTTCAAATGAGATCCTATAAATTGAAATACTGCTCCATAAATCCATAGGTTGGCCTTTGATCTTCGGCGCAGCTTGGATTCAGCCATGAAACAAGCTGCGCCACAACCGGCTGCTGACTCGTTGTACGTACGGGGATGCACATGGTGGTGCTGGTGGTGGTGGTGGTGGTGGATACCCCTTGTATGTGGACAAACCTATGCGTGCCTAATCCTCAATTGAATGCATTCACCAACTCTTGGTTGGCGGATCTTACTGACATCTCAAGTTGCACCAGCAAAACCCCCAAGCAGTCTGTGTTCTTGGTTATTACTATTGGTTGGTGGAAATTGCCAATAGGCTAAACACTTTAATGAGCAACGGTTTCTTGTCTGTCTTGCCTGGTCTTGATCCAGATCGTATCAGCATCAATGTAGGTTGATATACCAGCATCATTGTTTGATTGAATCTGTGGTTCATGACCAGGCTAAACGATGATCCACCAACAAACACAACAGCTCTAGTTTCCATCCGGTCCCATCGACCAACCAACAAGGATACGGCATATTATTATGCCTACCAAGAATTTGAAATCCTCACATTTGCACAGGAGAAGCCATAACAAACACTGGTGGTTTCTCAGATAGGGGTACCTTCAAATCATCCTTGAGTAGTCATTGATAGTAGTAAACTCACCATTTTTGGGGTTCTCCATAGCTTGAGAAACCACCACAAGAAACATTAGATTTTGATAGGCTGAGTATCAAAGCCTCGCATGAAGCATTCGCAATCGTGATCAGGGGACCAGCTCATCAACAGCTGGGATGTGTTTTAACCGCACAGCTGGGGTTTGTTTTAGACGTCAGTTGAAAAAGTATAATGTGTGATGATCGTATCCTTTTAGAGACTTGTTGAGAGATTACAATGCTCTAATCGAACCAGGGTATGATCGCTTTATCTGTGTCTTTGCCAATGCGCTAGTGCCAAAAGAGAGGTTGTGCTGTTCAAGGCCAACCCAGTTCACCATCGCCTGCTGTTCACAGAAAGGTCTAACCTGGCTTTGACAAGGCAAGTGGCTCTTAAATCTGGCATGAAAAACTTGTTCCTCAGGGTGGCAAACACAAAAAGCCATGAAAAAACAAACGCAAATGACATCCTTCTAAGCAAGCATTTGAAGATTTCAAACATGTTGATGCATTTGGGGCCATCATTTCCGCAATTGCATGTCCAAAATGGATCAAAATTGTGGGTACCCAACACAACAAACACAACCATCAGCCCCTGGTGGGTTAAGCAAAGCTGTTTCACCAGTAACATTGATAGTTGGTTGATTGTTTAGAGTGATTTTCACAGTCATCATTTGAATAGCGTCACAATTCACACAAATTACAATCACTATCACGAAGCGGATTGTAATAGTCAACCAATATCTCTGCAAAGAAATAACGTAATATACGTAAATGGCATGTTGACAGTTGAGAGATGCCAAGGTGGTCACATGCTGGTTCATCGCTTCAATGTGGTGAATTGTCGCAAGCGAGTCGTTGCTTGACGTCAGTCTTGACCTGATAGTTGGTTGGACTACCCAAGGGGCAGAATACCATCAGCCATGATTGGGCACTTCCAGCACTACAGTGGTGGGTGTGAACTAATCCTGATCATCGGACTTGATAGCTAGTTATTGGAGCTAGGCCCAAGCCAACTTCCAGCATCTTGACAAAACGCCGACGTTAAGCTTCCGCAGCACTGACTGCAGAGCAGACCTTGTGCGACTATGGAATAGCTAGGCATGATGGGCAACACATCTTTTTTGGGCATTCAAAGTTCCTCCTTGACCTATGGGCTGACCATTTCGACACGTGGACCTCATCAAAGCCAACACAACATCGGAACATTCCATGGCCAACGCGCTAGCAGTCACCTCACTCATTCAACCCATTGGTACGTACTTCAAACATCTTCAAACCTCAAGAGGCATCCAATCGATGAAGATTCCGAGACTAACCTTTCCAACTGGCGCTGAATTTGGATCCAGCACCAAGCGGACCCCAACACTCACTTCGTGGTAAAGCCCCATCTGCTGCCCACAAGGGCTCCCTACAAAGACCGGTGTTGGGAGAACCCCTGCTATGGACAGCCCACACTCCACTCGAATGCCCGCCTGAAGTGAGCTTCGGAGAAGGTTCTCTGAAAGTCCTGAGACACGTGTGATGCCAAGAATTGACAGGTGCGATAGAATCGGCAGAATCAAACCCACATTGCTGCTTGACCCAACAAAAACGCGGAAAGAGTTCACTTTTCCTTGCGCAAGCCAAATGGGTCAATGATCCTGGGAACAAAAAACTATTGCACTGACCGGCAAAAAACGAAATGGCTCTACCGAATGACGTTTACCTGCCCATCCTGTGTCACTCCCTACGGACACAAGCTGAGCAAAGATCCTACAAAACTTGGAGCGCTCTGATGGCGCAAATCTAAAGATATTGCAATCTACCTAAACTTGACCTAAACCTCTGCCAACTTCAGCATCACTGCAGTAAGCACAGCACTGCACACCGACATGCTGAAGGCGTTGCCCGTGAGATCATGGCACAACCTGCGGTGCTTGGCCAGGAAAGACCTCTCGGCTGGAAAGTCTTGGCAGAAGATGCCCTGCAAAGAGAGGGCCTCCTCTGCACTGAGGAACCGCTCCTGATGGGACAGTTCCCTTGAAACACCATTGGATGAGGAGAATCCCAACTAAAACCAGGGTTGAAACCTTGTAAGCACTATTGGATGAGGAGAATCCCTATTAAAAAAAACCAGGGTTGAAACTTCTAAACACACCTTTTTTGTCCTGCCTGATTCTCCCAGTACATCATGGAGTTGGCCACGAGGCATGGCGTTCGATTCAGCTGCGCAGGGCAGCGCTGTTCACTTTTGGCCACGTCCACGATGACCTGGTGCCGCCAGAAGATGGATCAAAAACCCATCCAGCATCCGTTACGTACACCAGAACCATGTTCTTTGTGAGCGGCCACCCTGTTTTTGTTTTGTTGTCAGAGTATTTTGGATTTGTTGCCTCACAAGACAGCTGACCATCCTTCCGTTAGAATTCAAGAGTGTTAGGAAAAAAGATCTATCTGAACCACCCTCACCCTTGATTTCAGAATTTCATCTGGGTATGATTCCAAGTTGTCCCCAAATTTGGATGCCTCATGACGCCTCCCAAGCCTCAAAGCCTTCATTTTGGGCTCCCCACCTGGTCTCGAGGCCTGCGACGGTTCTCCACCTTCTTCAGCCCAGCTTTCCTGACCTTCTTCTGCCGTGGGTTCAAACGGCTGGTCTCGGGCATGCCAGCTTGGCCCACCTGGCAGGGCAAACCCAGAACTTTGGTTTTGTGGGGAACTGTTTGACTTTGTATTTGTGTTTAATCACTTGATGGGTTGTTCAACAGTTACTGGGCTGTACTTAACAAAGTCAAAAAGTGTGAGTGAATATTTTTGACTTTTGATGGAATATCCAACTAACCATACATGATGGATAGGCCGCTACCACCAACCCAGTTGAACAAACCAACTAAAAACGAACTATCAACCAATCCAACTACCAAGTAACAAACCAACTACCAACTACCATAAGCAAGACCCCGACTAACAAACTAGTCCCAACCAATCGAACTAAGTACCAAATAAAAATCCAGCTAATAACCACCAGCCAATCCAACCAATTACCAACCAATTAAATTAAAACTAAGTACCAAGTAACAACCCAACTAATAACAAACTAGATAACCACCAACCAATCCAACGAACTACCAACCAACCACCCAACTAACCACCAAAAGGGAACCTTACCCAATAATCCAACCTCGCTCCCCGGGGGGGGGGGGGGGGGGGGGCAGTTGGCCACGTTTGACCAGGTGGTTTGGTTGAACCACCAAAAGGGAAATTTAGAGTCCTAAGTAGCCTATCAAGTTATGAACCGGGGTAGTAACTCTTAGACAACCCCATATATGATTCAACCGGGTTGATTAATCAGCTCACTGTCACTGTGGATAAGTGCCAGAATTAACGAGGATTGGCGCCATTATCATTGGTCGTGGTTGGGATGAACTATGCTAGGAGTATGATCCTGCAAGAGTTCGTAGTAAGAAAAATTAAAAATATTCAATTGCACTTTTTTGACAGGAAGAAAAGTTGAGAATATTCAATTGCACTTTTTCACTTTCTTAAGTAGAGGCCAGGTTATATGGGGAAACTATACTATTTTGTATTTGCTTTAGTCATTGCAAAAACATGAATACCTAGGTGCTGCACCCCACTTAAACTTACAGGAAAATCAGATCCACAGGAAGATTTTCAAGTTCACCTTGAAGTGCTCAAAGTACTTCTTGAGACTCATTCCCTTGGTCTTCATCAGCTCGATCATGTCAAAGATCTCATCAACGTCATCCTGGCTGAAGCGCTCCTTCCGCAGGCCCACCATCCAGCAGCGATTACGGCTTTGGGGGATGCCGAAGTCGCTGGTGTTCCTTGGTAGCGATCCCTTGCTGAAACTTGAATTTTTAGTGGATATGGGAAATGCTGGGAAATGAATCTAATCCCAAAAATCTAAAAAATCGAAGTGGGTGGATGTACCAAGGTTCAGCAAACGCCAAGCGAAGTGGTAGCCCGCTCTCTTCATGCTGTCTACCACTTGCAGGATAACTGGGTCCTCGCAAGCATTGAAGGGTTCAGTACAACATCTCAGACCACAACATTACCAATACTTCGTAATCGACAACATCGCTTGCAAGTGAGTCCTCGCCATCATTTCTTTTGGTGATTCCTTGAACATTTTCTGCTATGACGACCATGGGAAGATGCTTTCTGATGTAGCTCATCATGCCGCTGAAAGTCTCCCCAGTCTGTCCTTCCAGGCGCATTCGCAAGACCCATGAAGCGTAAGAAGTGGGGGAAACGATGCAAATCGAAGGGAGGAACACACCATTCAATCCGCGGAAGTTGTGAACCCATTGGGAAACCTTAAGAATTACGCTACTTGGGAACAGCACAGCATGAAATTTCAAAGGAATCACAATTGGGACAATTGGATGTGTTTCGCACGCGGGTCCACTGGCTTCATCGATGCAATTCTTGTAGGTCTTGCGGTCATTATTTTCTGTGGAGACGGACTTGCAAACGAAGCCCGTGATGAAGATACCTGCAGAAGGCACCTTCTCCTTGGTTTGAGTCACGATGTTGAAGACCTGAAGTTGCAGGAAGCGGCGGCCCGTCTTGTTGCACTCCCTTCTGGAAACTTGTTTGCTTACACCCCATGGTTTTGCGTGGAAATGCATGTAAGGGGCGGCCACCCTACATACCAAAACAGACCCCTTTTGTACAACCTCGCCTCATTCCTCTTCAGTGTCTTGATGTCGCTGAACAAGCGCTTCGTCTCCGGAAAGTTCTCCATGATCCACTTCTGCTTGAGGTCATCAAATTCACAGCTGAAGAGGCCCTTCAGCCCCCAGTACTTGGCCAGCACCAGAGGACTGTCGGTGCCACTGCACGCGGTGGCAACGGTGAGGTCCTCGGCAACTTCGCGGATCGTTGCCTTCAAACTTCGGATGCTGGTGCCTTGCGCTTCTGCCAAAGCTCCCAACTGCGTTTCGATGAAGTAGTTCGCCATGGAGCAAAGGACAACCAGGACACAATGCGAATCGCTGGAGCACAAACACTCTGCAAAATCGAACACCATTGGTAGGAGTCTGCTGCTCAAACTGAATTACTTATGGATATGGACAGCCTCAGTTAGTGATCTTTGCCACAACCTTCCAATCTCAACTGTATTTTTTGCAGGATTTCTTTGCAGAAGTTCTATCAACAATCCCTAACATTAGTGAAAACCCAACCATTTTCGGATGTTATCCAACTACCTGGGTATCCAACCACCCCGAAGAATCTTCACCCCCTGCCATGGGTTTCTCACCAGCACCGCGGCTGCGGCTGCTTCTCCTCCGGCTTCAGACGGCCGCCAACTTCTCCGGGATCTCGGTGTACTCCGCAACGATCTCCTGGCGCGTGCATCTTGGCAGGTGCGGTTGGCAGAACCCGCACCGTGAAATCAGCATCAATGGAACTAATAATGGGAATATCAATGGATAAAACAATGGACATAAATCATTAATGAATGTAAATCAATGGATATATAATGATGCCATTAAACTATTTTGTTAAATTCGTAATTCAATACTGAATATACCGTCCATGGGAATATAAATCAATGGAATATATGACGGACATCATTGGGAATACGACCAATGAGTTGGAAGTAACTCACTAGTTTCCAATGGAACATAGAAAAGTGTTGGAAACTAATGATGGGAATATATCAAAAACAATACTGAACTTGCAAGTCCAAAAGTGTCAAATATATTAAGTCCCAACAACTCTTCCTCAATGCTTAACCAAAGTGAAGAGTTGTTGGGTCTTGCTGGTAACCTGCACCAACCCTCCAGGCTGATCTGATTCCGTGAAGGCTTCCAAATGTTCCAGGCTTTCATCGGAAATGCTGATCGATGCCAATTGCAGTATAATTGTTCATTTCCAACCACGGGTTGAAACATCCAGCACAGCTGATGGTTAATAACTGTTGCCAACCAACAATTTTTTTGTGTTTTTAACAAATGATCATTCATCAGTAGCAACCAAGTTCACAACATTTGATTATATCCCTATCATTCACCATTGCTATCAACCAACCAATATTCACCATTGTTGTTAATAAGCATTGTTACTAACCACTGGTGGATGCCAACCATTCAGTATCATTGACCAGAATTATCAACCAACCATTGACAACGGTGAACCAGTCTTATCATATCTTATCATATCATAACCATTGTTGAACTTTGTTGTTATTAGGACACCAACCATTTTTATCACTAATATTGATTCATAGTTGCCAAACAACTAGCATTGATAAATCATCGTTAATGATTTGAAGTGAACCGTTATCATTGAACTGCGGATATCATCCTGTTCAACGCTGTCCTTATAGTCCATTAAGCATTCATTTTAATCGTCATGAAGCCCCAATGTCCAAATAGGATTAGTAGTCATACCCTAAAACAAGCCAACCGAACTTCTAAAGAAAATAGTCAAGAATTGAAAACACTTACCCATAACTTACCCTGCTTGAAGCTACACTATTGTGCACCCCCTTTCCGCTGCTAACCTTCGTCAACCCCGCCTTGAGGCGATCGCCAGAGATGGTCTCGAACTCACAGAGCTCGTCCGCCACGCGATCCAAGCATGCACGATTCCTCGAGCAACCAGTGAGTCATAGGTACTAATGGCTACTAGTGGCTACTAATGGTTAAGTAACAAGTAATAGTTACTAATGGTTACTAAACTAATAATAAGACTACCACTGGTTACCAATAATGGTTGCTAATGGTTACGAATACGTACTCATGGTAACCAATTGATAATGGTTTCATAAGAGCTACCAAAGCCATCATGACACTGCTCATGTTTAACTGTTTAACCATAGTTTCAGATGGGACATCCAACTTGCTAAATGGTGGTTTCTTAAGCCATAGGGGTACCCAAAAAAATGATTGGTCCTTTTTTAATTATAAGTTGTTGTCCCCAAAGTCATACTGGTTTCTCAAGATAGGGGTACCCAAAAGCTATGGATGGTTGGATTATGACTATACAAAGGATGATTTTAGGGGTACCGCTATGACTTGAGAAACCACCATATAATATATATAATGATAGTGTTCATAGTCAACCATAGGGCTTGTGGTAAATCCTGGTGATGGTTGCTAAGGGTTAATGGTGCTTTAGAGTGGTTAACAATGTTGGTGGATCATGATTAATGTTGGCTCTGATGGTTAATACTGGTAAATGAATGGTTGGTACTGATAGTTTACAAAAGCTTGTTGATGGTCAATTGACGGTAAATCAATGCTTAATTGATGGGTATTGATCGTTGATGATGGTAAATACTGATGATGAATAGTGAGGAACGATGTTTGCAGACCATTTACAGCTCTACGGAATGGTCAAAATTTGCTAGTAGCAAATAAGGGGTCTTACGATGAAACAGGTGCATGATGCTTGGAAGTGGTTCGTGCTGGTTCACAATGGATATCCTAAACCATCAATGGTTGGTTTGGAATGGTCATCGGGACTAAATTGAAAAGTGTTGAAGGCAGTGGTTCATGCTGGCTAATGATCGGTTGGTTCATAATTTCCATTGGATCCTGATTTGGAAGTTGGATGATTGAGCAACTTTGCAAGGATGAGATACCTCAACGCTCCCCCGGCTCAGATCCTTACGGATGTAACTGGCTGTTTCCACGGGCTTCCCCCAGCATCCACATAGGAACATCTGCGGACAGCACTGATGCGCTAACCCTTCCCTTGCCGTCACTTGCCATCGCGGCCATGCGGCTTCATCAAGATGGTCAGAGCATTCCTCAGGACTTTCAGCGTACGGTGTCAGGTGTCTTCACTGGATCATGGTGTAACTGATAAGGATCAAAAAACAAGCAGAGTTGGTGGTGTCAACTGCCCCAACAAAGCACGTTGGCGAAATTGTCTAATCATTTCCGGGGATGGAATTCAAAATGTGGAAACCACCAAGCAGTATAGGAATGTACCAAATGGCCATGGTCAGTATTTGCTCAAGTTCTAACGGTACAACCACGCAAATTCACTTATTTGCATACTTCCAAAAAAATGGAAGTCTGTGTTCCACTTGTGATAAACCAACATGAGTAGCTCATTGAACCGGCCTGTGTTGTAATTTATTTGAGCTTGCAGTGTCTATGTGATGGTTGGTTTCATCACTGATCCATCCTGGGAAAGCACGAATCTAGTCTCGAAGATCATGTCTTTCAAGCTTCGGCAAAGCTGCTTGGATCGGAGTTTCACTCGTGAGCGAAGTGATGTCAAAATGACTTTATCTTCCAGAGTACTGAGTACAGTTTGAAGATCATTTCCGGTTTCTGAATGAATGTTTGTCCAATTTTGTCATCCCAGGTTTGAAACAGCCATAGGATTCGGACTCCAAAATGATCTCGCTACCAGGGCTGGGGATGGTTGAGACCCATCATGCCCCAGTGACCCAGACCCAGTAAATCGGACCATTTCTACTTTCTCACCCAGGCGTTGCTGCAAAGAAACACAGAACCTAGCACTCATGTGGCTATCCCATACCGGTGGATCGGATGCGCATGCAGCATCTTAACCATCATAGCAGTTGTGAACATCAGGAAACTATGAGGTGGGCTCAGTCTGCAACAATCAACAAATGAGTTCAAGCTCAACAAAATCATCGACCACATTACTAGGAGTTCTTAAGGGATCAATCGACGAATACTTCACAATATTGCATCAAGTACTTTTGGTCAGTAGTCTAGTAGTGCTGTGATTTGTCGATCATCCAAAATCATTACCAGTGGTTGTTGTCATTGCCTTGCTTATTCAATCAGGTATTCCAATCTCAGCCGACTTTCCTTTTCTGGCTTCTGGTGTAAACCATTCCCATATTATCCCCCAAAATCAACCACCAATCAACCACTATTTAGCCATCAATAACAACCATTGTCCATGATCATGGATCATAACCATAATCTTATTCATACATGCGCCACTGTAAATCATATCATTCAGCATAAACCACTAACTGCTTAGCATGATCAACCATCAACCACCATGAACTCCACGAGTGCTCGACCGTGGCTCAAATAGCACTCATCTGAGATGTTCTTGATGGCATCATCGATCTTCTTGCTGAGTTCCTAGACGCGCAGCGGGCATACCAAGCACAGATGCGGAAGGAATGTTCTCTACTGGTGTTGACTAATGGGCCCAATTTTCTGGCTACTGCGGTGATTGATGTTGATGATGTTCATAACTTATAGTAGCTGCTTCCCATGATCTATGTTTGTTCCACATGATTGATTAATAGACGTAAAGGAGCGGATATCATATTTGTTTCTTGGTTTATGCTGTTGCACATCTCGGAATATCCACAGCAGTGATACTCCTGACCATCCCCAGAGCTGCGCGTAATTTATACTCGAGAAAGCAAGGTTTGGGGGAGTACCAAAGTTCATGCTATCACCTATGTCAAAAAGTTCTAATAGTTAAATCGTTATATCAACTGGGAAATCCCTTCCAAATTGTTAGTATACTTGGTGAACTTGACACATCCTCATGGTAAACATTACATTGCACCTTGGCATAAGATTGATGCTGGTAAACAAATGGTACTTGCTTGAAATATATTTGGTGCACATCATACATACAACCATCTTTAATCATATCAGCGAAATGTATTGACCTGTTCAACCTTATCAGCTGCAATGCACGCAAATTTCCTAAACATGGTGACACGCGTTTTCTTGGTGTTGCCTGTCTCAAGGTTGCCGAAATGCTTCTCTCGCCTGCCCTGACCTGCATAAGCGTGATGTAGTAAGGGTTGTACAAACTTTTGGCCTTCAAGAGGACCATAATATGTACTTGTAAGATATTCGACGAATTATCTCATCTGGGGTCATCGTCGGCACCCTATACTGGTTGCTTCCCTACCACAATGCGGATGCTTTTTGGGTACTGCCTCTTGGAAAAAACCCTTACATAAATAAACCCAGCAAGTAAACCAGCCAAGGTGGTCTCAGCGATGGCATCAGCACAAATCTAAAAGTGTTCACATAATGACTTGTTGCTGCCAACATGTGACAAATCCTGAAATATCTATAGATGTCAAGGATCCTCATCTACAAGTATCAAAATATGAACCGGCCCGAGGGAAATTAAAGAAAACCAAATGTGTATATCTGACAGGCAATTCATTCTTGAAAAGCTTTCGTTTTCCATGAATTCTATCTAGAAAGAGGTACTAGCCAAACAACAGAAATAAGATGAAATAATTCTTGGAGAAGATCAGCACAAGTTCAGATGGTGCTTGGAATGCTTGGTACTTCTGGGTCTGGGTGGCACTGGCCATCTGCAACTGTAGAGACCAGGGCGCCTCGGAGTAGTTGGGGCCCATGAAGCCTCCATCATCGATGGCAATGGATCCAACCTGCAGGTCATGGCAGAGTTTGGCATCACACATATGCACATGTGCACATGTGCATGTGTCTTCCCTACCTTTGATCTTGTATGTGTTGCAACTGTGTTGTATGTTTTGCACATTTTTTGTCCCAAACTGTTCTGGAACCTTCGGCTTGAAAAAAGTTGTTTAATTGTTGTGGTTTCTGCGGTTTAGTCGCTTGATTGTTGATCCCAGGATGAAAAAGGGGCAAACATCATTATGATAGTCTGTTGTGTCTTGATGCTTGCTTTTTCCGTCTTCGGTCATGATTGGCTGCTCTATGCAATCACTTAGCTGGTTGGTATTTTTGTTCGGATTCTTTTGGTGCTGTTGGGTTCACTAGATATTTCGTTCCTTCCAACTTTCAGGTTACAAATTGGATCAAATTGGATTGGACATCCAACCTTTCCATTCTCTTTCACAAGTTGTCCATTCGGTTGTCTGATTCTTCTTGTTGCTCGCTCGTTATCTAGACTCTATGCATTCAAGACAATGTCTTTGCCTACTCTCGTTCACTAGTCTTCTTCTTTGGACTCTATGCATCTCTATGCTCTCGTGACTGCACTCTGTATTCCACACGTTTTCACCGATGCGAAGTGTGCCCTGCCTCGGACATGCCGAACTGTGTCACCATGGATCGGGCCATGCGTTCCACCTGGCAGATCAAACAGCTGTGACTGCTATTGCCCTTCAAGCAGCTGCAGCTCCCACATTCATGGTATGGTTGTAAAGTTGTACAGCGGGTTGTATATTTCAATCTATCAATTGTCCTCAACTATCGAGCAAACCATGGTACCATTGATTCGGACTGCTATTATACAAGCACACACTATTTTCTGATCGAGTGCTGTAGATTTATAAGTGCATTTGTAGTTATAAGAAGAACCACTTCGCAATGGTTCTGCAATCACACGTTCATGTTGGACTGCCAATCTGTTGCAATGAAAATCGACCATCACCGCTGAGACTGAATCAACTGCTTCCCCTGCTTGTCGTTGGGAAGTGCCAAAATAGGATTAATAGACAATCTCCAACCATCAACCATGATGAGCTCGTACTTATCATCAAGCACCTTTCAATGCATTGGTTGACCATCATTGTCGCTCATGGTTCATCATTGTTGGCCAGTATCAGTGACGATCACTACGAACCAATATCATCAACCATTTGTCGTCAATTGTCAATATTGACCTTGCTGTAAACCATCAACCATCAAGCAGCATGTTGCACTAATAGCTATCAGTATCCTCTATGATCAACTATTCACCAACCATACTGGACCATCAACCAGTCATCAACCATCAGTACCAACCATCTAATCATCATCAGCCATCCTTCAGCATACATAACCATCCATCAACCAACAACCCACCAACCAACCATCAACCAACACCTAAGCCCAACCTACCATGAACCAACCCATCCCAACCAACCATCCTCCACCCTGCCGCCCTTACCGTTCCACCCTGGCGCCTGTTGAAGGTCGCCGCCTGCGCCTGTGGTCACCTGTCCGGAGCCGAAGACCAACTGCTCCGCCGCGCGGCCACCCAGGGCGCCCGCGATACGCGCCTCAGCATCCAGGGAGATCGAAGTTGAGACATTTTTGGAGGTTTTGGAGGCTAAAAACCATCAAGTGACAACCATTTTTGGAGGTTAACCATCGAAGTGAGGTAGATATGATGATTTGGATATGACAACCCATTGGTGAAGTAAACTTGATCTTTGGTTAACTTAAGGATTAAGATCAACTTGATATTCTCAAGAAATAAAGGCCAAGTTGGCTTTTTTGAAGGTTTTGGAGGGAGATTTGGATGTAGATATGACACTTATAGATATGGTTTGTAGGTAAATGCGCTGATAGATGTTGATTAATCGGATTAATGTCAATCATGTGTCAATATGCATAGACACTGCATGTTACGCGTATATCGCTGTATATGCCAAACCGACAAATAGTATACACATGTATAGGCTATACCTGTACATTGTACAGACTATATATGCCATCAGCAAATCAGCAGTTCATCACCAGGCTACGTCGTGGTGACCAGCTCCCAGGGCTCCCCCCAGCACTGCTCGCCTTCAACATGGCTGCGGAGATGAGGCTCTGGTCCTCCCCTGGGGTGAACCAGGTGAGTCCCTTGGCTTGGCCTCGAGGGATCAAAGTCACCTTGTTCACCTCAGCAGCAGGGCGATGGTGATGCTGACAGTGACCGTAGCTGCTCCAAGGTTGACCCAAACAGCTATGGAAAGACACCAAAGGTGAATTATGGTGATGATGAAACACTGGATAAGCTGCTAGCAAAGCGATAATTGATCATCTACCTAATCTGCCTATCGAACATGGACCATGAATTGATCGAAGCATCGAACGAGGTCCTCCTTGCGAATATGCCACACTGTGTGTGTGTGTGTGCAGGTGTGCCTTTCTGCGCGAGCAGCAACTTGTAAGGCTTTGGAGTAATACCATGAGATGTGCTCCAAGATAACCTCATGTATTCAATCTTCGGTTGCAGCTGTTTGTTGGAGAAAACATGTTCGAACAGCATAGCAAGGTTTGGATCCATCTGGAATATTGAACTTTGAATACCTGCGTGAGGGTCTATCAAGGATGTACATGCAACACCGCACAATTTTCGAGGACGGTAAACTACGATTGCTGGGAGATATGACGTACCTTTCCAAGGGATGGTCAGTGTCTCAGCTTCCATCAGCCTTTCTGCGGAGTCACTGGATCATGGAAAGGCAGCAAGGTGCCGACAATCGCATGGCCCGCCTGATGCGCGGCTGCGCTTCGTTGCAGCGGCGGGGTGGTTGTTTGGTTGGCAGAGGTTTCTCCTGGTCCATGCCATCACTGAACAGTCTTCGTCAAATCAGAGGCGGCAAAAGCTAAGCAAACTATCATTTTGATGTGTGCTTTAGAGGAATGTTTGAGAGTTCGTTGGTTATAGTTCTGCTCATGTTCAATGTGGTTCTTGCTGGTTGTTGAGGATCAACAAAAGCGATTTATTCCCATCATTAACATTTATTCACCATCATTGACAAACCATCATCCATCACAACATCAATCAAAATCATCAATCATGATAGCCAACATCAGTCACTATTGACCACTATGAGTCACTAAAAAACACCATCAACCACACATAATGAGCTCGCAAATGAGGGCAGAGCGCGCACCTTTTCTCTTGACACAAAATGCCTACAGTTGTAAGCATACGTCATATGGTACTGTTCTCGATTTGTGCGTGTCAGTGACATGAATCCACTGCTCCTATTGCACTCCCCCTTTTGCTGGGAGCAAAACTAGAGTAGCAAAATGAAAGCCCAAGGCATTTGTGTTTCACACTGGAGCCAGAGCTACTTTGGCCACTTCCCAGTAGCTTTCATTCTCCAGTACTCAGCACGCATACGATCCGAACCCCATCCACGACCTCGATAGCGATGCTGGAAATCATTCCAGGCATTCTGGGGTTCCGGTGAACGATCCGCGACATCGGCTGCTGAACTCACTGGTGTTCGCATCAGCGAGGAGGAAGCGCCTGATGCCGCTGCACTGCTAAAGCCCGACTGTGAAGCCCTCGACTTGGTTGTAGTCCGAGCATTGCTGGAGGAAATGCCAGCAACCACACCACTGCTATCGCCCGATCGTGGCCCCCTCGACTGTGAAGTAGACCTCGACGATGATGTAGTTACCCCCCCATGCAAGCCCGATGGTTTCGTGCTCCTCTGAGATGTAGCGCCACTCTTCCTCTGCTCTTCACTCGAACACTGACGACGTTGACGAATGACGACACTCACCTCATCATCCACTAACCACCCTTCAGAGTCCCGAGATGCCGTCCTCCTGGCAGAGCCCGGTGCCCCGTTGGGTGATTTTTCTTCCTCATCTGACCTCAACTGAAGTGCTCGAAGTTGAGGGCTTCTGTCCTTCTCATCCTCCTTGATGACAGCATCGTGACTAACTTGACTGCCCGATGTTCCCAGCAGTCGTCGACATAGTAACGCAGCTCCCTGTGCCAATTTACTTCCGACATAGACTGCTCCCACACACATCAGGATTATGCCACTCAGCCACCATCCTATCATATCGTTGTCATCCTCAGTACGTTCCGATGCTGCTGCAGCACCAGTGATCAAAGTTGAACCAATCAAGAGAGCCAACCTCGCCGGTTCTGGTGGTCCGCTGCACCCCTTGGTGATTTTTGAAGGTGACACCCCCAAACACAGGTCTTGCAGAGCTCTCTCGAAGGCCTGTCCATCCACAATCTTTGTGAAGGAATCTGCTATCAGTTCCTTCCCTTGAAGATGTCCAAGAAACCATTCTCCATGTTGAAGAGCAGACCGAAGGATGGCTGCACGAATGCGCAGATGTCGTGTTCGCCAGCTGCCTTGACCCTCACCTGTCGCTAAGGTGATAGCTGCAGAGTTGTCACCCCATAGTCTCTTCGTCAACTGGCTTGGTTCTTCTTGACGAATTGCAGCCACCAATGCAGCTGTCGCTCTTCCTCCCACCAAGGCTTCACACAGAGAAACAAGCTCGCTCTCTGCCGTTGATTGTGTTGGAAATGGTTGACGATTTGTGCTCCACATGATAGGTGCACCAGCATAGTAGTAGACCTGCCCTTGAACTGATCGATAACCAGCTGTGGAGGCATAGGAGATGTCTGAAAACGCTTCCACCGTCGCTTCATCTCGAGCTTTTCCAAGTTGGTTCCTGGCACCATACTTGGGGCCCACGGTCTTGGCATAGATCATCCCTCGTGTTGGTCTACGAAGAAACTCCATGATCTTGGTTCCAATCTCCAACGTCAGCTGTGGTGCCTTCGTGCTAAGTCTCGACATAGCTGCCACTGCCACCGAGATCTCTGGCCGTGTTCTTGTAGCCAACCACAAAAGAGCACCAGTACAAGCCTGTGCTTGTCTCACGGCCTCAGCATCATCTGACTTCGTCATCTCTGCTTCTTCCTCGGGAGCAGGCAATTTGATCATCGGTTGCCAGGCAATTTTCTTGACATCCCATTTGGTGATCAGCTCCTCTTCATATCGCCGTTGATGAAGACGATAACCTCCACCGAACTCCTCCTCATTTCCCTGAATCTCAAATCCACAAAATGAAATGGACTTCTGGACCGTAGCTTCTTCAGCTGGTGAACATTCCCATGTCTTCTCGATGGCTTGAAGAGCACAGCTTGCACTATCATGGGTGGCAGCCAGCAAGATATCATCAACATAAACCGCCATGACGCCAGTTTGTTTGACCTCCCCCGTTTCCGTGCACTCCTCTTGCAGGTGCCACAAATGCTGGTCCTTGGCCGCAATGAACTTGCCCTCCCAGCATTGGCCACTGTGGTAATTCCACCATCGAATCAGAGGAAGCTGCTGGTCACGGTAGTCAGCCCAGTCCCGTGGACTCGTCATGAGCCCATACATGGCACTGTCCACAATCCAGACATCTTGGGGACCGGAAACTCCTAGGCGAGAGTAAATGGATGGCGCCGTCATTGCAATGACTTTCTCGGAGTTTTGCCTCGGTGCATTGAGAAACGCAGACTTTACGTCAGTGCTGTACACCCCCCATCCAGAGAGTGCTGCATGCCTCACTACGCATCGGATTTGCGCAGCGTCGCATCCACCTGCATAGGTTGCTGCAGATCCAGGTTCTTCGAAGTTCCCGCAAATGCAAGCACGAACTTTATGCTTGCCCCCCATCTTACGGGTGAAGACAACCTTGCTGGGCAACTCCTCGTAGATGAGGTCCTTTTCTTTTGCCAAACTCTTCGCTTCACTCCTGGTCATTTGACGGACAGCTTTCTTCTCCACCAACAAGGAGTGGTATTCTTTCATCATAGCCTCCTTCCATTCATCCCATTCCCGGTACACCTGCTCAGTGGGGATTGTTTTTGTCACCAAGAAGTTCTCTTCTTCTTGCTCTTTTTGTTGCTCATCAGCCAACGCCCTCAACTGAAACTCCAAATGCACCTTCTGGTGAGCCAACATCGCCAAGGAGGGAATGAGGTGGGAGTGCTCCACATCCATGTCATCGATGAGCCTGCATTCATCACTGAGTGCTTCTGTCACACCCTTGTGCATTCTCAGCAACCTCTGGACTTCTTGGTCTCGAGCTTCATTTTCTCGATCTCGAGCTTCATTTTCTCGATCTTCTTGGCGCACTTCACCATCCTTCTCCCCCGAGTTGGATGCCAACTCCACCATTGCTACCTGGGGAATTGCTTGCTTGCCGTTCAAGCGACGGCGAGGAGGTGCTTCAAGATTAGCCACATCATCTTAGCAGGACGTTCCATCACCATACGAACTACTTCATCCTCCCCCGGTCCAGGATGTTCCACAATGACATCCGTAGAGGCCACAAACTTCCCATCCTCCAACTGGACACAGTAGCCACCAGAGGTAAGCGATGACCATGGATCCGGACCCATAACATAGCCAACCGATCGATCCCATCGCCAAGCAGCATAGCGACTATTCCACCACTTCCTCTTCACCAAAACTTTGGTCCGAAATTGCAGAAGGGTAGGAACCGGAATGCCCACTTGTTGCAACTGCCATCGAAGTCGTCGTTCTGCTGCATGACGAACCAGTAACGGCCATCGTTCCTCGGGGATGTCATGAGCTCGCATCAAAACTTTGGCATGGCGCTTCACCACGCCAACTTCGTTTTCAGCTCTGCCGTTTGCTTTCCAGTCGGAGCCTGTAGTGTACGTGGTGAGCATGCCTCGTGCATAGCACCATTGCTGAATGGCTTTGGATGTGAACTCCTTTGCACGATCAGCATGAACCCGCAACACTTCCAGCCCTAAGCTTCGGATACGAGCATTCATTCTGGAAAGGGCTTCCAACACATGACCTTTGTGTCGGCTGGGCAAGAGCTCAACGAAGGTCAGCGTTTTCACCTTCACATTCTTGCATTCATTGACCAGCTTCATCCAGTTGTCATAGGAAGCCTTTGCAGTGGTTTTGGATCTCTCATCACCTTCTTCATAATCATCCCCTTCATCAGCATCTTCCTCCCATCGCGGCAGCTCGGTGTCCTCGTAATCTGCATGGCACCCATCCTCATCCAGCGCCGCATCCAACGTAGGAAGGGGTACTGCTTCAGGTTCCTGAACTCCAGGTCCTACCAATGGGAGATCATCCAACGTGGTAGGAAACGTGTAACATCCGACCATGACGTACTTGCACTTTTGACCAAACTGGTCTTGCCCTTCTTTCAGTCGTCCTGAAAGGTCCAGGCTCAAAGTGAAAGCACTGGGATGCTCGATTCGTTTGTGTGGCCTCGACCTGCCTGCTGCTTCCACGCACACCCGGCAATCACGCCGCATGGGTTGATGGTCGTTGAGCACGTGTTTCTTCCACTTCATCAAGGCAACCTCTGACAAGGGACAAAGGCGAGGTGTCCCATCGTGGCCATCTGCTACCACCGTCGGAGTCCCAGGTTGCGTCCTCCCAGCAGAGCCCGGTGCCCCTAGGTGATAGCGGCCATCTTCCTGCTCCAGGAATCTTCGAACTCCTTCTACCAATGCCGCCTTGAAACCAGGCGCCCATTCTGCCCAACTAGCGCTTTCCTCCATACGTTCTTGCAAAGACCTCATCCTCCATGTATCATGTCCCTGCTTCTCTTTGTTGGATTTTGCGCCAGCTAACTGCTCCATGCCATCGATGTTGTGGGCGATGGTTGTCGGTTTTGGCCTGATGTGACCAAACGCTCCTTGTTCAAAACTGGTGAGAACCAACTCATGCTTCTCCTGGAACTGCTGCCACTCTTTGGTTCTCCAAATGCTCATGTATTTCTTCTCCGCCACCTCTTCCTGGGACCTATATTCACGTGGATCTTGAGGCTGTTCCAGTCCAAAGAGCACCTTGCTGCAATGAAGTGGCTTGCACTGAGCAGCAATCATGTACAGCAGCTTCATTCGAAAGAGCAACACCACATCGTCCACAACCTGCTCCTTCTGCTTGATCGATACCCCTTCGATTCCATAGGGTTCATCCTCACTTCGGATCGGTGGTGGACCTTCATCCCCAGCATATCGACATGCTGAGATTGTCCGACATGGCGGCCCACCTATGATTGTCACCAATCGACCTGATGCAGCCAGCTTCATCAGAAAGAGCATGAGGTTGTCTCCAAGAAGGTTCATCTTTGGGTCCAAAAGACGATCAATGCACAACACAGCAGTGTTGCCATCTTCCAGGGTCTTCCATGTTCGTTCATCTCTTCCACTGAAAAGGTGAAGTACCACTCGTCGAGCTCTCTGAATCTGCCTGCGCTTCCGTCGGTTCCATGGCAGTTCTTCTCCACTCACTTCTTGAACTCGTGGTACAATTCTTTCACATATTTCATCTGGAAGGCCTGGGAACTCCTTCTTCAGCATGACCGTCAGCAGGATTCCTGGCTCCAACACATTCTCTTGCATGATGAGCTCCGGCTGCTGCGAAAGTGCTTTCACCAAAGCAACTCGTGCTAGCTGCACCATACTTTCATTCTCAATCTTTTCCATCAACTCCATGCCAACGGACTTCTCAACCATAGGACATCCATTCACCACCATCACAGGGACTGCTCCTTGAGGGCCTCGAAGACGACACTCACTTCCAGACCATAGGATTTCAAATCCCAACTTCGCCAATCCACCCATGGGTAAAATGCCATTTCCAAAGCTATCATCATTCGGTGGTGTGAGCAGTGTTGTGGTACCCTCTTTCAACCTCAGCTTCGTGGTGGTCCCTTGGGCCAACGCAACTACAGTCTCCTTAGCTTCATTCCACTCCATCCATGACGAAGCCCTCCTCAATGCATGCGTTGCTCCGCTGTCGATCAAAACCTGATCTCCTTTCCTTTGACCATCACCCAAGTCCACTTCCTGCATCTGGATGACCTTCATAGTTGGAAGATGCAAAGACTTCAGCAGCTTCGTAGCTTCTTGAAGTAGCTCGGCTGTCCCTGACGAATTGGATCCTCCTCCATCAGGCTTGGCATCAGTCTTGCCTGCTGCCTGAGCTCCTTTCGATTCTTCTCCTCCTCCACTTGGTTGACCTTTTCCTCCACCAAGGTCATCTTTCTTTTCTTCACCGCTTGCAACTTCTTTCGATTTGGTTCCATCTTTTCCACCTCCTTTGCCTTTGTGTTTTCCTTTTCCTTTGCTCTTTCCTCCTCCATCTTCCCGTTTGCTGCCCTCACCTCCTTCTCCCCCCACAGGTGGTCGCACCTGTGCTTTGGTGGGGCAGTCCTGCTGCTGATGCTGGGTTGAACTGCACAGCCAGCACCGGGAGCTTTTGTCTTGCACTCCTTCCCAAGAGTGTGGCCATCGGCATCGTTGACCTTGACGACACCCAGCTTCAGAAAGCCAAAATTTGCACGACCATGATGGTGATGCTGGCGAGTCCGGCTTCATCGGAGTTGTAGGTGCCATAGCACGCACCCCCGGCTTCGCTGGTGATTTCTTCTCAGTGCCAGTACGGTCAACACTCGAGTGAACTGCCATCTCAGACTCGGCCAAGAGGAGGTCATAGAACAGCCAAACGTTCTCCACGGAAGGACGGACGTCCAATGCATGATTCATGCGAAAGGTAGCAATCCTGAACATGGATTGTGGAAGTTGCTCCAATGGTTTCGCAATGCCATCCAGGGTTCGCACCATCAACAGAGGATCTGGAAGCTGTGCACAAAGCTCCAAGGCCCGATTGGCCTTCCTCTTCCATAGTCTCAAGGCAGCCACCACCTCCTGAGGTTGTGTCAAAGCTGGGACCGTTGTCAGGTCCTCCAAAAGACGACTCCTCTCACACAAACCTCCGGGTTGGTATGTTCGATAGACCCGATACAGGATCCCTGCTGCACTGAGTTCCCTGTTGGCCACAATCTCATCCTTGATGCAGCGTGGTACGGCTTGGAGCAAAAGCGAAGTGACTCGTTGGTCAAGGCGTTCAAAGCCTGTTGGAAGTTCGGCTGGTGTGGGGGCTCCCAACTTCAAACGAACCAGTGGATCAGCATGCAGCCACTGAGCATATCGCTGCGACGTCACCGCAATGATTTTTCGCCACCAGCTGGAAGCATTCCTCGACAAATCCCCAACCAACGGCTCCAACTGCGTCAGCCAATCGCCTGCATCCAAGCTTGCTTCACGTCCTTCCGGTGGGGGTAAACTTGGAAACGTAATGGGAATCGACTTCAGGTCCCCATCTTCCGTCATATCACGATCCTGTCGTGATGCACTCCGATGTCGACTTCGGCTCATTGTTGGTACTCCTTCATCTTCATGAGACCCATGAGAGAGACGACGACTCTGATCCCTTCGATACGTGCTGGCTCGTTCGGGTTGACATACTTCTCCAAGAACATGCTGCGATCTGCCTGCCCGATCTTGAGGACATAGATTATCATGTAGCATGCTGCCAGCCCGATCTTGTTGACATAGATCACCATGCATCGCTGAGCGCTGCGCACCGCTAGCCCGACCTTGTTGATATAGATCTCCATGAACATGCAAGTGCGGTGCTGTGCCAGCCCGACCGAGTTGGTATAGTCCACCGTGCCAAGCCCGATCGTCCGCTTGTACTTTAGGACATAGGTCTCGACTTGGATGCACATACTCATCAGCTGGTTCACTGTGACATTCACCATTGATGCCATGACTGGTAGCATTCGCTTCCATGCGAGCAAGTGCCCTGCTTGTCTGGATCGCTCGCTGCTTCTCAGTGAGAAATGGAGTATGCCAATACGGTGGCATGGGGGCTACATGCATGCTTTGTTGATCCAACAAATCTTGAAGTCTCTCAACCTCCTGTTCCAACCAGCTAGTGCGTGGGGTTTTCGCCATCTCTTGCAATTGGATTCTCCTTTCTCCCAAAACACCCCGGTACTTCCTTGGTGGTTCTTCAACAGCCTCATACTCCAACAGCTCCACTGGCCACGCTGGCATAGATGGTAGTGGTGGCGGTGATGGTGGCGGAGGCCCACTAGGAATCCGAGTACCATTTGGTGTACACTGGAAAGTTTCTGGAGATGCCCACATGGGATGAGACCTTTCACTGGCTGGTGGAGGTGACGGCGGTCGACACTTTGATGGCTCCCAAGATCGTGGGATGACAGGGGTCTCATTCCTACCACTGTTTCTTTCCTTTTCAGCCATCAGCCGCTTCACTTCCCTTGCCAACATCTCATTTTTCTCATGCAATTGGGTTGCTTCTTCCTGAAGCTGTTTCATCATAGCTTCACCAAGTGCCTTCTCCAAAGGATCTTCTTTCTGACTCCCCTGATCCACACTTGGACTAGGTTCCTTCCTAGCATGAACTCGACGTCTCCATGTGTTTTCCGACTTGTTGCCACCCTGCCCGGCACCCTCTTGGCCTTCATTCTCATTGAGCTTGACCCGCTTCGTTGCAGCATCATCGCTAGGCGTGGACCCAGCTGGAGTACGGAATTCCCCTCTACCTCTACCCTCATCTGGACAACCGCTTGGTTCGTTCTTCAGGGGTTTTGGTGACCAGCTTTGGTCTTCTGGAACCGTAACTTCTTCAGCCTTCAACTCCCTAGGACGAAGATACTCCAGTGCGTGGTCGGTTTGTGCTCGATCACTCCAAAAAGGATTTGTGACAGGCGGCAAACTGGAAGCCCTAGCACACGAACCATTCATGGCTGGCTAAGGTTGAACGTTGGGCTCATAACCCTCGCAAATGAGGGCAGAGCGCGCACCTTTTCTCTTGACACAAAATGCCTACAGTTGTAAGCATACGTCATATGGTACTGTTCTCGATTTGTGCGTGTCAGTGACATGAATCCACTGCTCCTATTGCAATGAGTATTGACCATCATCTGTTTCTGTCACATAACCATTAATTCAGCATCATTGACCTCTGATTAGCCCTTGGAACTACCAAGCCTCATCCCCTTCGCCCCCCGTTCCTCATGGTATGCGATCAACTTCTTGGACGCGTTGTCCGCCAGAGACCGACCCTCCAGGCCGGCAATGACGCGATCCGTGGCCTCGGCGCGGCTGGGGCGTTCAACCAAAGGCCACAGGAGAACCAACAGGTTGCCACTTGTGGGGGATAGTATTCAGCAACAGTTGGTTCTCATGTAAAGGCTAAGTATTCAGCAACAGGTTGCCACTTTGACTAAGTATTTGCCTGGTTTTGTTTGCAACTTTTTGAAACGTATTGGCTTTATTCAGCAGGTTTAATGTTGGCGACGAAATAAGACGAGAAAAAAGGGTAGCCGGTTGTCTACCTAGCTGCAATACCTAAGAAGGACTGATAAACAATCCTCATAGCAACATCTATCGACCTGTTAGCCTGAATCCATTTGGTGATCTGATGTCGGCCAAGGATTGATTTGTGGCTGCACCAATCCTTGGCGCCTGACTTTTGTGTTTGACACATTGGCATATCGAGTCTTTAGTTCAACCTGATACAAGCAAGACTGGCTGAACGAACATAAACATATGTTTCTCTGGACTTTATAGCTAGTCGGAGTTGTCCTTTTTGATGATACAACAAGTATTCATTTTTCACGTAATCATCTCTGCAAAAATAAGGGAAATAAGCATAGATAAACCCAGTCCCGGGATTCTCCACCTGAAATGTCTCTCTTCACAACGAGATTCATCATTGATCTCGTCCATGGTGATGGCCTCAACACATGGCGCAGTGGGGCCCCAGGCCATTTTGGAAGGTCCGGCTGAGGGACCGCAACGGAATGTAGCCAAGAACTTTGGGGGGCATAGCTTTTTTCGCCAATACAACTAGGTACACAAAGCCAAGAAGCCAAAAAAAGCTAGCAGCACATCTTGCAGAAGCCAATGGAGCTTGTTTACCTGCTGATGAAGAATCTTGTTTAAAAAATCATGATCCTACCACAATGACAGGATATGTAGCAAGAGTCTCAAGCATGATCATCTTTCCTGGGCCGCAGGAACATGATCCTAGTGTCCATTTTTGGGCGATGGAACTCACCATGATGTAGCTGTTGTTGGCAAATCAAATGCCCGTCTAGAGCTGAAATCTACCCAAATTTGAGGGTTCTATTCCTTAATCAACACGACTCGCCCGTACTTTTACAAGCGAACTTTGAGTTGACAAATTTGGCCTGTCCCAGTTTGAGCTGCATTCACCCCCACCCCAACTGTTCCGAAGCCGTCTGCATTCAACCCCATCCCAAAAGAAAGCCGGACCCAAAACACCAGTACTAGGCCATAGTCCAATAAGACCATAGTTAACTCCCCCACAATTTCGAAAAAATGCACAACAACCAAAAAGACAGCGTAAAACATCCGCTGACAGCACCGCGGTGTTTCCACGCCATGGCCTTCTTGTTACGTCGCGCTGTCAAAATCGCCGACTCGTTCATCAGGTTCTCCAGGTCGGCTCCGCTGAAGCCGGCAGTGCGCTTGGCGATGTCTGTCAGGGTGATGTTCTCCGCCAACTTCTTGTTCCTTGGTGATTGATGAAGCACGGAGCAATGGGTCACATTGGTTCATAGTAATTTCCTATGATAAGGATTACCTATTGGTTGGTGACCACTCATGAATGGTTCATTAATTGGTGAGCACCCATGAAAATCATGTTTAATTTACAATGAGTGATCAACTGAGCATTGTCATTATCAAACCGATGGTAACTGATGAGGACTGGTGACCAGGCAGGATTTCACCTTCATTGTGCACTGTATTGACAGGAGCCACCCTGAAATCACTAATCATAGTTTAATAGGATTCATTCTCCTACTCACGACCCATTCATCCATCAACCGCTAGAGTTTCTACTCGGGAACTGACCACTATGGGACTATAGGTCTTTTGGCATCAATGATAATTAGGAGCTTAATTCACCATCATTGTGAACTCCACCCATCAACTATTTACTCACAACTAGCCATGCGTAATACTGAATTGCTACAATACATACCACCGTTCTTCATCATTTCTGCTCTCCATTTTAAATATTTTCGAGCTTTATTCTTTCGAAATCCCCATCCAAACCCAAACAAAGTCCTCAAGGTGCACCTGTCTCCATATCTTTCCAAATTAATATCTCTCATTCTCCTATCTTTCTCCATATCTTTCCATATCTTTGCAGCAGATCCTCCGGGTTTCGTTCGCCGGGCGGCTTCACGTGCACCTTGAGGATCTGCTCGCGTCCCTGGACGTCGGGCAGTCCCACGGTGACGCGGCGGTCGAAGCGGCCCGGGCGCAGCAAGGCGTTGTCCAAGATGTCGGAGCCTACGGTGGTGGTGGGGTAGGGTGCTGGTGCGTGGGGTAGTGAGGTGAGTGGTGGGGTGAGGTAGGAGAGGGGTGAACGGTGGTGAGTGGGTTGATGGTGGGTTGTTGAGATTGATGGTTCGTCAACAGATTTGAAATACAAACGGCTGGCTCTCCAGGACGAATGGAACCAATTGGAAGTTTACCAACAAAAGCACACTAATCTTTCCAAACGGAACTGCGCGAAACCCTGTCAGGCGCAAACTGGCGCGCAATGTGCACGTTTTAATTGCCCATTTATACCCTTATTGTTGCCTGTGAAATTGCTGGGCGCTCAAATGAAACTCTCCTCAATGGGCTCAAGCAAAATTGATGCTTTGCCAAATACAGTACGCAATGATCAGGGATTGGGCTTGTTCATGGGTCGCCTGATCATCTCCTAATGCGGGTTCGTCAAAATAGGTGACCCCTGAATCATCCTTTTTTTGATCCTTTGCAACGATAAACCAACCACTTTTTGGGGTTCCCTATTTTGAGAAACACCATATCAAACGCATCCAAATGCATTTTTTAATAGATGTGCTAAGTAAGAAAACCATATGAAACCACCAGGTTTCTGGTTCATCATGGACGCATGAGATGCATAGCCCCTAAAAGGTGGCTGAGCGGCGATTGGTGGCGGCCACCACGATGACTCCGCTGTTGCCCTCGAAGCCGTCCATTTCGGTCAAGATCCTGGGGATGGGTGGCAGTGCCATGTGTAAAACCAAGACCTGCAAACCTTCGAAAAATTGCTGATTTATAGAGGATCAAACCAACGGATTCATGGATTCAATAGATTTACTGGTTTGATCATTGCCGATTTATAGAGGACAATGAACCAATGGATTCATATGGATTCAAACTTTTTCTTAACGGCACACTGGGCGCAAACACGGTCCACGCAAACTTTTGGGAACGCAATGCTTGTTGATGAGCTACATCACCCACCTGCCCTGTGCATAGCCAAGCTTCTGATTCAAGGTCTGCTCCCGCTCATCGTTGCCGCCGCCCATGCCAGCGCCTCGCTGTCGTCCAATGGCATCGATCTCATCGATGAAGACGATGCAGGGAGCCTTCTCCTGGAAGTTCCAAGGGCTGTTCATCCATGGTTTTTCACTATGGAAGCTGGATCCTGTTACTGCCAAGGGCATCCTGTTTACTGCTAAAACTACTGAAGCTGGGACAAAAACGGTTCCTTGGGAAACTCGAGGCTGCGGTCTGATTCACGACAACATATGTATTGTCGAGATGCCAAGGCTGCGATCCAGTGAGACTGGCCTCACAACCCTGCTTGTTTCATTGGATTGGAAAGTGTCCTGGGAAAGACTGTCGTTTCTTAGCTCATACATCCTTGATATGTAAATAACTTTCATACATTCATAGCCTCTGACATGCCTGAGAAAGAGCCAGGAGCATAAGATGTGGATATGCCCCCAACATCCTCCAGAATCCCGTGGGCATTGCGTACTAGCAATCTCTCCTTGGCCTGCTTGAAGATGTCGCGAACCCTGGAAGCACCAACACCTGAGCCGACCGATATAGCCAGTGCGCAATCCAATTTGGAAACACAATCCACCCAGGACTATCCAGACTCCAATAATTACAACAACAATGAGAGTAATAATAGTAACCGATCATCATCATCATCATCATCATCATCATCATCATCATCATCATCATCATCATCATCCAGAAACTAGTATTTGAACTTAAACTATGTCTGTGCCCAGTCAACTATGACAAGTGTCAACCCTACTTAATGACTGGGTGCACCACCATGAGCCACCCATCATTCAAGGCTTACCATCAACCAGGAACATGCGTGTTCACCACTGCAGTTGTTCCTTGGGTTCAGCACCGACCCAGGCACCTACGAAAAGCTCGATGAACTCCGATGCGGAGGACTGGATGAACCTCGGTGGCAGGGAGGTGCTGAGGTGCGTGTTGAGGCTATGGGAGGCTGGGTGTTGACTCCCAGCTTCGACCAAAGATGCCCATGGTTGTGTTTACCCCCAGCTTCAACCAAACAAATGCTCATGTATTTTTTTCCCCGACGGCGTATGAACGACTCCCTACGTCAACATAGGTCATGTAGGGATGGAACGAAAAAAGTATGATGTTCTCTCGCTGTTTGCAGTACCAAACATCCATGGTGGTATGTTCTTGCGCACCTTCCCCACCGACTTGCCTTGCCCTTTGCCAACTGGACCCAGCTGAAACTGAGGGCTATATCCCTACACCTAATCACTGAGGGCTCTATCCCCAAAAAATGTGATCGTTCTGTGGACTTGGAGGCGCCAGCAAGCATTTAGCCCTGGGTTGGTTCACCCGCTGCACCTCGGATGCAGTTCCCGCAAATGCTCCGAACACGTTCCGTTGTTGGGATGTTTACCTACCAGCTTGTTGTGATACTTGGTGGAACTTGGTGGTATATCACCTTTGAATCCATATAGCAACTACCAAGCATCGATCCTTTTCCATCCTTCCCCCCCCATCATTTTCGGTGACAAGAGTGCTGCCGATGCAAGCCGATTTTCTGCTGAGCAACGGCACCCCGGATTCACCTGCCAACGCTTTGGCCATCAAGGTCTTTCCAGTTCCTGAAGCGGCTCATGCACTTGGCTCGTGTCGCTCAGCGCCAACTCCCATCCCCCAAGGACATGCTGCCAGGTTTTCCAGGGATACAGACTAGCAATCAGAGGGTTTGTCTTTGGTTAATAAATGATTGCAACGGCTAGTGGTTTAGTTATTGATTCCAAGCCAGGTTAGTAAGTATGGTCGGTGATGATTTCTATTGCCTCCTGGATAAACAACTACTTGGCATTGGTACTTGGCATTCCCACCATGGGCCATGAACAGTTGGGCGACTTGTTGACCATCCATTCTTTGAGGAGCAGCAAATCAAAGACGTTCTCTGTGCCTCAGCTGTGTTGATCCACCGTAAACTGAACCCACTAGTGGTGGTTGGTGATATCAAGCTTCCCTCGGATATTTGTAGTGCTATGGGTTGTCAATGCCTGGCCAACAAACTGTCTCATTTTCCAATTAGTTCATGACAAAGTGGGCCATTGCCAGCCTTTTGGCTACACAACTATTCTCCACAGCACGAACAGCTTCGTCGGATCTGGGAATATGATCCTAGTATATCCGCTGGTGTTTCACATGGCTGCTTCCTACAATGGCAGTACCTTGACATGCTGGTGTTTCCACTAAGAACAATCATGTACTATCATGGATTTTGAGGTTTTCTGCTCACGGAAACACCTATACTTAGTATCAATAAATCTACCCTTCAAACATGTCAGAGCATATAGGTATCCACAGCTGTAGGCAAACAACTCCAGCCAATTCTTGTGAGCCCTATCATCAATAGCATAAGTCACTATACACATAGATGTACATAGTTTCCAATCACCTTAAACCAGAATATCACATCATAGTATCCAATCACCTTAAACCAGAATTACTAATATTACTATATATACATATTATATATCCATTCCTAGTATCCGGTATCCCAATTCATTGGGTTCAGCTTCACTGCCACGCCTGGTGGCCCGGTCAGCAGCACACCGCGAGGGATCTTGGCGCCGACCTTCACAAAGCGCTCGGGGGCCTCAAGGCGGCGATGCACAAGGGACGGCCAGGGCATCTCCAGGTGAGGTGGTAGGCCATGCGCGGTGAATTCGTGGTTCGATATGTCTTTGAATTACATTGATGAATTGGTGAATTCATGGTTCGATATGTAGAAACCATTCATTGAGAAATCATGGATAATTGATAGTTACCTGATGGTGAATTCATGAATGATGATTGATGGTGAATGATGGTTAGTGCTGGCTCGCAATGACAATGATGGTTCGTGATGGATAATTAGCTGCTTAGCTGTTACGAATTTTGACAATCATATCAACTGGATGACTTGTGATGGGCAATGATGGCTTCTTGATGGTTAAGAGTGCCAAGAACTGCTTACTGATGGCTAGTAGCTAGTAGCTAATGATGATTCATGATGGTTGAAAATGCTTGATAGATATTCAACCATGATGATCATTAGTCGTCAGTAGTTGTAGAGAATGATGAGAACATAGCGATGATCATCATTCATGGCCGACAGTGGTCAATCGCCAAGAATATCAGACAATGATTAATGCTGTTCACTAATCACTCGAGATATGTTGCAAAAGGACTTGACAAACAAGAACCGACCACTACCTAGATTTGCTGCTTAGCATACCATTTACATCCATTTACCAACCTAGTTGCATCTACCACAGACCACCACCTTGCTACCTCTCTATCTTACCCAGCAACCAAATTGCATGGATCACTGTGCAGCAATCCCACTGTGGCTCCAAACCTTCAAGAAGTCCACGATTTCCATCAACTCCTCTTTGGCCTCATCGATGCCCGCCACGTTCTCGAACTTCACACCTACAAATTTGGCGAAAAAACATGGTGAACACTTGACCGTTACTAGTAGGGGTTCATAGCGATGATAAACAGTGGTTCATAGTTGATATATGGTATGATTAGTATGATTCATGTCAGCTGAGATTGATAATGGTTGATAGGGTAGCTGATAATTTCGTTGACATTTATGGTGATCGGTGATTAGTGGTTACGATTGATGGCCAATGATGGTTGACAAAGATTGGTCAGTAGAGAACGGAAGGGATTGTGAGAACCAGTGAACAATATTCACCAGCTGTGTGGCTATGGTTCCGCTTAGCCATGATTGGGTTCCCTGAAAGCGCCGTTGCCCGGCTGAAGTTTACACATCTTTGGGGGTACTGCCAATGGCTATGGATGCTTGAATCGCCTGCCACAGCTGTGCTGGTGACCAACGAAGGCTTTCTACTTGATTGGTCGGGCATTGAGAATGGGTCCTCCTACCCTGATTGAGAAGCAAAACCGATGGAGTCCTTTCTCTAGTCCCTCGGGCAGCCAAGAACACAACGATTTCATGCTTGATTTCATGCTTTAAAGAATTGAATTTCAAAAACATGACACAAAAAAGAATTGAAACCCAACTTTTCCAACAACAGAAATCTGTCAAGTGGAGCCCCTGCAATGTTTGCAAGCCAAACACAGGGAAGCCACACGTTCCCAGGTCGCCTGTCTCAGGCTGGATCATGATCTTGGCCTTGCCCTGATTTCCTTGGCGTTTCCGGGGTTTGGATGTGTCCATCAACAAGAATGGAGCCCTAAGCGTCCAATGATAGTGTGGAGGCAAATAACACCTATGCTAGTCACTGCTGACAATTGATGATGCTGATAGTGCCTATCTTTTTCCATACTCTGACAATGATGAGTGCTGCTTAATGAAGTCATGAACCCAGATTTGTATGATTCAAAGTGCGTGATAATGCTACTAGCACTGCTGAGGGACCTGGAGGTGCCCATGCTTAGAAGGGAAAGTCTTGGTTGAGTCATCACAGTCACTCTTGCGTAGCATCACTTTAACAGGGTGAGGGGGTCACTAGGATCAACTATAGGGATAGTGACCAAAAAAATCGGAAATCATGTCAGAAGGTCCGATGTCTACGGAGCAAAAGGAACCTTCAAAGCGGCTTCTACAACCAACAAACTGATCAGAAAAAACAAGGCTCTGGCCCACTAGCAGGCAAAAACACCCAGAATCATGCACATGTAGAGTATTCGACAGCCACCCCACCCAGCATGGCTAGTTCTTGCTGCTTGTTAGCCCCATATAAACATCACTAATCAGATTTTCAAACATCCTTACCCACCACATCCAACCACCACATCCACCCCTCCAACCTGATCCATCTCTGACCCAGCGTCCGAATCCAGGGATGCCTCCTCCACCGCCTCCACGCGAGCGCAAGAACAGCAGACCGCCGATGACCAGCCTTGGGATTTTCAGCAGGGAAGGTGAAGTTGATCCCAGTGAAACTAGCGGATTTCCCGTGTGTCCAGTCGTGAGAGCCTTGCTGGGCCATTGGAAAATACAGTAAATCAGGGAAGAATGGATAATAGGCAAAAGCGGTTTACAGCAATCAAGAATGCAACTAAAGGTTTGAGAATGTTCAATCATTGTTCATGGATCCAGCTATTTCAACCCAAACTGCAGATAAGTTTGCACGTTGAATATATCCAGGAACGTGTTTTAATGATTCAACTTTGCCAAAACCCGAATCTAAAGCGAAACATTCAGACTCGAACCAAACTGTAGGAGAGCGGGACTTGCCCGGACCTTGAACGCCTATGTCTGCAACAACCAACTCCAACAGGAAGCAGCTGCTGCAAAGGTGTCCCATTGCAAGGCCAAGGTGCAAAGGGAAAGCAATGTCGCCCAAGACACCCAGGAATGGATTCCTCAGCGACGAGGTGAGGGTTCACTCCCTTGGACTGCGCGGTTGCCCTGGCTGTTATCCTCCAAAGTTGCTAGGAAATTGCTGATCAAAATAAGGGATTTCCCAATCACAAGAAACATCAACATTCAACCAACTATGGTCAACGAGCACAAAAACATGTTTCAAACATTCCAAAAACATCGTTGGACACAGGCAGAAATGTGCCCAAAGGACCTATATATCATCTCCGAACCACGAAACTCTTCCTGCTTGCCCCTCGTCCCAAGCTCTCTCAAGTGAAATCCCTGAGAAGTGGCAAGAATTGAGCCGTTTCATTTATCCCAACGATCGGTATCAGCAACCTTCGAACATAATGAAGCATCAACAATGACCAATCGCAAACCAATCGCAAGCCAAGGGCATGACTGATCAGCCACCCTACCGCCATTAATCATGTTTATCCATCATTCACGAGATATAAGTCGATGACAACAAATATGTAACCACTTAGTTTTCACCATCATAATCAACCCCTACTCAACATGATCCGCCACTCTTGACCATGGTTTCACCAAATTCAACCACAGATCCCCATGACTTCCAGCATCAATCAGCAGTCTGCCACCAGGCATCGGCTTTTCAGGCTGGTGCACCTCAATGGCCACGTTCTTGGCGGTCAACTTCTCCAGCAAACCCGTGGTGGCTCCTGGAGACGTGCTGCAGCTGACCCAGGGAGGAACCACAGCAGGCTGCACCCGGGCCTGGCAGGTCGCACACCAACTGCTGCTCCCGGCCGGCCACGTTCACCAAAGCCACGGCGGTGCGACCCAGGTCGTAGAAGTCCACACGTTTCCTGGGGAGGGTCAAACTCAGTGCTTCGCTGGATTTTTTTCATCAGCCCCTGACCCATGCTACTGGTTGCGCTATCTTTCCACATCTAAGCAGCACTGGTTGCAATTGGAACCCCGTCAATCCTGGTGATCTCCAGAAATCTATATACATTCATATTAGTAGATCATGTAGCATAGAATAGGAGCACATTTAGCAAATCATCTATTACTTCTTCTGTGCCCACGGCCGTGCCCACCACGTCTTCCGAGTGACACAGAGCCCTCATCCACGAACTCCAAGAGCCGACTGTAGGTGACTCGGCCGCTGATGCGAGCCTGGGAGGCATGGCGTCGGAGTCCCGAAAATCGTGGCGACTACCGTCATTACCCAAGTCCACGTACTGTGTACGGGTTGCTGTATGGGTGGTATATGGGGTGGTATGGACCCAAACCTCATGGGGTTGTTCCTGGGGAAAAGAAGGGACAGTATCATAGGTCGCCAGTATCATCACGTCATCATTCCCATTACTGAGCATCATAATTCTTGGACCTACGCATCTTTTGAATTTACTGGTGCATGAAGAGTCTCTTGCTGAAACACCACATCCCTGCCTGCTACAATCTCCCAGCTACCAATAGACCAACATGGCTGTGCCCTCAGCAGACATCAGTGGTCAAACTGGGCTTTGTTGGATGGTTGGTCCCAGAGACCAAGATCAACCACTCAACACACCCCAAGCTACCAACCGCATCATCAACCATTCTTCGCCATCTGACCGAATCATTCTTCACCACCATAAACCACTCATTAATCATTATTCAGCATCTCTTCTTCACCACCACTCATTGTTTGAACCATCCAAATGACGCCACAGCCATAGCAGCATGCCATCGTCACCACCATCGACCTGCCACCCCAACGACTCGGCCAAGCGGCTGGGGACGCCTGCTGCATCTGCGGCGCTCCGAAGGGCTGCATCTGCGGCGGCGCCACGTCGTCCGCCGCGGCGGGCAGTGGCGCGGCCGAGGCGCAGAGCGCCACCAGGGTGGACCTGGGAGGAGCCGTGAGGTCCTCCTGGCAGGGAACCCAGCTATGACCTGTACCTGGGGAGGTAGACCTTAGTAGTTCTAAGGTATACCAGTTGTAAGCCTTAGTAGTTATATATAAGGTATAATACCTGTTTAGGGTTGACCAGCTGGGTTAAGGTCAACTACTAGTAACTATAACCCACCGACGGTTTAGGCTTTACTGGCGGGGGTTATGACTGGCAGCTAAGGTCTTAAGTCATTGGGATGATAACCGTTCTAACCTTCCAGGACTGGTAGTTCTCCCCAGTTACTGGTAGTTGACACCAGCGAAGTTCTTAACCAACTCATCAATGGTTGGGGGCCCGCCTTGTAGTTTGATAACGAAGGATTAGAGTACCAGGTAGTTGGGGTCAATGGTTGATATCAACAGCTCTGTGTCTCATCAAATCAATCAACAAACAGCTAATGAGGAACACTTGGAAATTTTAGACTTCATTTCACTGATTAATGTGTTGAACCGATGGCCAATAAAGCTGATAGTTGGCCAATGATGGGTGTATCTGCCTCTCACCAAGTATAGTTAGGGCCACGTCGTGATACTATGGGAAATGTATGGAAATGTGGGAAGGGGTGCATACAATAAACTAAACCTTCGAGAATGGCTGCCAGCTGCCAGCATCAAAAACAATTAAATCCAATACAATCTTAAATACGCCTACATTGGTATTGGCATTCACATTTAGCATTTCAAATCGTATTAGCGGTGTGAGATGCACGCGGTAGTTGGATTCCACCCTTGGTTTACCTTACCCCATTCTCTGCAAACACATCGGCAAATCAACCACTTTTCAACGTCACTTTCCGAGGGAAACACAACGCAACACATTGCCAGTCCCAACTGGCTACGTTGGATTGCCCAGCCACACTGCAACAGACTTCACGGCAGAGCTGGGAAGAGGTGCAGGCATGTCTGCCGCCATCTCCTGGCACAAGGGATCACCCACAAATGGCTGTCCACAACAGTCGCCATTAGTGGCTAACAATTGGGTAACTACTGGCTTTTGTATACGAAACCATACGGTTGTATGGCTGCATGTGGCTCCAAAACCGACTTAAAGCTGCAAAACAGCAAGCCTCTGCACTTTGGACCGAGCACTCTTGTTAAAAAGGTTTGGTGGCGTGCAATGCAACTTGTACTGTATACAATGCACATGCGTGCATGCAACCTGTATACAATGCACATGCGTACATGCATTACTGTATGTACAAATGCTGCGGCATAGCTGCGTAGACGCTTTGCATGAAAGTTGTTGGATATCTGTTGATGCAAGCATCTAGATGCATATTCAGATCATATTCACACGTCGGTGCCAAATAAACACGAGACTTTGGAAAGGAACTTTCAGATGTTGTTCCTTTCATCGTTGAATATGGATTGAAGCATCATTCAAAACCAGTGGATCATTGATCTTTATCACTACCGGGGACAATAACCACAAACAAATGCAAGGCAAAAACGAAGAAATATAGTGATGTCTTTGAGGTATGGAAAGAGTACTGGAACCAGTCGACCAGGCAAGCAACCAATGACATGGCTAAAACCAATGAATTCATGAAAGGGTCCATGCCCCAATGGATGAAAGCGCCAACTAACACATGGGTTGCTCAATTTTTCGAATGTTGACATGCATACTTTTGGAGAGCACCCCGACCAGCACCTGCCTCCAAACTTGCAGCCCACACCTTGCACAGCACCCTGCACAGCACCCTCCAACGAAAAGATCGCCGACTAGCACCCTTTCTTTTGGAAGTAAGAAACCCTATGGCCTCCATCTGGAGAAAAACTTGATGATCACAGCAGTGTAGCTTCCAAGCCAACCATTCTCAATGACTATCAACCCTGCACCACTTTGAATCACTATTAATGATTGCTCCTTCTCATCAAGCACCACTCACCACCCACCACGTTACACGTTCACAAGCCCAAGCCTTTACCTATCTGAACCATCATAAACCCATCATCAACCATACAAAACCCCAAGCATTAACCATCACTAACCCCATCTTAGCCACCACTCACCAAGGATTTCAGGGTCACCGTTGCGACGCTTCCGTCCTTCACTTTTCGCATCACCTGTTCCCCCATGGACTCAGGTTCCACCTCGGACGCCAAGCCGTACCTGGCTGCGGCAGACCTGGTGACTTGAACAAACATGATACAAAAAACTCATAGTTATGATAGTTATCAAGGGTAAATAGTGGAAAAAGAACTGATAGTCGTGGTGGATGGATTAAATATCCAGATATATCCACTTAAGGGTAAATAGGATGGTCGAGATAGTTAATTATCCACCACTAATTATCCAGTTAAGGGTAAATAGTGGTGGATGGTTGAAACCTGAAGGCTGAAGAAGGATTTATCATGGTTGATAGTGGTGGTTGATTATGGTTTATGATGCTTCATGATGGTTGATTGATTGAAACACATGTGATTTGCTGGATTGATTCATTGATGGTTTGTGATGGTTGATTGATGCTGGTTTCTGATGGTTTATTATCTTTGGTTGATGAAAAGCCATTATAATCCTGGTTTACTATGATATTATCCTGGTTTATTGTGACAGCTAAAACAATCGGGTTATGTTACGATGGTCAGTAGGAACACAGCCAACAAGCTGGAGACTTGGGAGGCACAGTGGATTAATTCAACGTCGTAGCTGAAAAAATGGCTGTTTCCGTACTGGGGTTGGCACTTTTCTAATCAGCCGGGTGTATCCAACCGTAGCAAGTAGTGCTTAATGATCGGGCAGAATCTATCAACACTCATGCGGGACCGACTTTGCAAAAACGCATTCTTGTGCATCCAAAGGCATGATGTACACCAATTGATACACTTGGTGACAGCAACACACATTTTCAATAGACTTGCAACCAATCTTTGTACATATGTACCATGGCCCAACATCAGTTGGGAACTAACTGGTTACCAGTACGTTATTGATATTTGGCTCAAGCCATAATAGATGTACATCATGACTTGATATAAAAATTACAATTCCTGGTATACAAATATACATACATGCAATATTAAACATAACACCCATATACCTATAGATAGAGTCTATACATCCTATACACCTATACAAACATACACCTATTCAATCATATTCACAATTTATTCACAATTTATTCACAAATCATCCACAAATCATCCACAAATTATCCACAAATTATCCACAAATTATCCACAATTGAGTCAATATTTCATTGAAATCAATCAATAGATTTCATCTCTCCCATCTTCGTTCATCAAATCCCATCCTTCACCGAAGTCCCAGGCCTGGCAATGGCCGAGCGCTTGGCCCTGCGCGTCTCTTCGCTGCTGACTTTCGTGGAGCCGCAGAAGCCGCGACGAGGGCAGTCGGCGCAGGCGAACATCATGGGCTTGTCCGGGTGAACGCACCTGGGTAGAGATTGATGACCAGGGTGATGATGATGAATTCTCCAATTCTGTACCAACAATAATAGGGGTAACAAGTGATGATGGAGTCGTGTTTGATTGATACTTTATCTGTGGTTAACAAAGCAGCAATAACCGTGGTATCAATCACTAGTCTATGGTTAACTATGAAGGACACTCAAATAATCATCAATAACCATACCATGGTTGATGATGATGGTGACTTCAGATGATGCAATTGATGCATTGCTTCAGCTAAAATTCATGGTTGACTAGAGAGGGATAATAACCAACAAAGTAGATGACGGTTGTTGATGAAATATGACAACCAACGAGTGTTTGATCAATGATTCTATCGGGGATCATGACCCACGAGAAGTATCTAAATTGCATCCTATCCTTCTGGAAGTGTATATTGACCCTGAGAAGGTCACATGGTAAACGCGGGCAGAAGGCATCCCCTGGTGGCGATCTGCCATGGCACCGATCCTTCTTGGACACCACGGCTTCGCCGGTGTAGGCGGCCACAGCCATGGTGGAGTTGCCCATGACCAGCTTGCCCTCAGCAGCTGCCTGGCGTGGGATTTCAGGCTTCTCCACTGGAAGCTGATGTTGATGGTGACCTTTGATGGCCATCTTTGATGGCGGCCCTACGTGATTCATGGTGGTTTAAGGTGGTTTAAGGTGGTTGATTGACGGATTAATGGTTGATCTAAGGGTTGATCATGGCTGATGCTTGGGTCGAAGCTTGTGGTTCTTCTTGGTGAATTTAAATAAATCCAAGCTTCTTGGGATACTACCATGAAAAACCATCAACAAGCGTCAACCATCATAAACCCATCATCACCACTAGTAACCACGCTAAATCACCATGCATGAAGCATGATAAATTATCCATCATCATATTTGCTGCTGTGAATCATTCTCTTTTCCCATGATTCAACGAGCAAAAACGTGCTATTTTTAAAGCTCACCATGAGAGGATCGCGCCAACAATGGCAGCCCTGCCTTGTTGATGAGCTTCATCAGTTCCTCGCCGCTCACCTTCTCCTGTGGGAGTTGGGAATGGCTTCTGCCACAGTTTAGTGGTGCATCATGGAGGAGATAACAGCTGTGAGGTTAGAATTCCTGGGGGAAACAAAATTCCTTTCATCAACTCCGTTCATGACGAAGCGTGATGGTTTTGAGCTGCTTCGTTTCTGACAGAGATCCACGAAGCTCTCGTAATGGAAAACTCTGATCAAGCTCTGATTATTTGGCCTCTGAAGTGGACTTGAAAAGTTGAACTCTGGTGGTTTCAGGGCCTGCTGCTCGCAGGATTCATATCCATTTCCAAGGCTCGAGGATCATCTGGTAGTAGCTGACATGCAACAGCTTAAATATTGAAGAGCTTAATACCTTCCCCAGTGCTCATTTTGAGCTAATCATGTCAGGTGCGGGGAGTGCAGCTATTAATTGCAGGTATGTGGACCAACTATAAATAGATGGCAATCAACTTGAAGTACACAGAAAAGGATTACCTGGCTCATACCCGACTGCATGCTCATATCAATGAAACATGTTCCACAAAAGGGAGACCCCGTTTCTGAGTCTGGCTCTTTCTTTAAACACTTATGTGAGAATCATCCAGAATATCGGCTCAATGGGTGATGAAGAAACCAATCTAGTTTGGATCACAGAATCGGGGCCTACATACGAGCCATTGTGAAACAACAACTTCCAGTTAGTGGCATACTGTGTGTAACCTGACCCATCCCCCGGTTGTCTCCAGTAGTAAGCCCACCTGATCCATGAGCATCTTGGCGAGCTCATCCAAAAGGAACATGTTATCGCGAAGCCTAGGTGCACTAGGTGATGGGGATTTACCCTTGCTATGTGAGCTGACTGGATGGGTACGCCACCAGAGAAACTACATCATGCCCAGTGGGAAGACCAGAGAGAGGCAGAAGATTCGGAAATGGAGTCAAGCAACTCGGGCAGCTGAGGAGGTAAGACTCCTATTTCATCGTAAATCTATGGAATTCCTGGCTAGTGGTCAACCATTCTTAACCGGTAGGTGCCATTACTTCACCGTCGATTAATGAGCAAACACTCATGAACCACCATTCAACCATTCAGTACGGAGAATTCAACAGTGATTTCCCATTACGTAGCAATTATAAACCATTCATAACCATTAGTTGTGAACTAATTAACAATAATCATTAGTTAATGTGAATGGTCGTTATAAACCACTCACAACCAAATATCATAAACCATTCCTGATCATTAACTCACCACTAGTTACCATGATTAACCATTCACTGGCCACGATTCTTTCCTCAAAATCTGGGACCAGTGCATTGCCCAGAAGCAGCTGCGTTCCACGGGTGTACTGCTCGTCCACAATGCGCTTCACCTGCTGGGGAGCGTCATCAGCAGGTGTGGTCGGAACTCCTCCTACAAATGGGTGTGTGCCAAGCCATGACGTGGTACCCACAGTCAACTCCAATGGTTTCCATTTGCATAATGATCATTTCTTGGGGCCCATTGGTTACCCGTCACGATCCGTCACGGCTCGGGACATACTCAAATGTCATAGTCATAATCAACGGTGGTGGACAAATTATCAATCATACTTGTTCTTCCAGCAAGACTGGTAGACCAGCCACAGTTGGGTCAGAGTCACAACATCAAGCTGAGTCACTCACTTAATATATCGCTGAATGCAATTCAAGAAGTACAAGCGCGAGCAACCAGGTACGATTGTCCACGAATTGGATTAAACTAATATCGAATGTATGGGTAAGAGGGAACGTAGATGCCAACCACTTACCTACAGTAACGGATGTTTCAGCAATTTTGCTGGGTCCAAGTGGTACAATCATCCCCTAACTGATCACCCAGCACGCTACACCCAGCAGCTGCGGCGCCTCCACATCCACCAGCTGCTTCAGCTGCTGAGAAATTGGAGGTGCACCCTGACCCATGAAGTCACGTCCTGGGCAAAGAACATCGCTGGAAAACCAACCATGAGAGATGGCTCATAGACCCTTAGTCATGGATATTGATTGATAACCCTTAGTTACTGGTGATTATGCACCAACCTTCAAATACCATCTGTGAGTCAGCACCACCATCACTACTGGTTGGAGCTAACTGGAAATACCAAGTCATGAACCCAGCTTTGTTCGGGGGCCAACTTCGTTTGGGATTAGTCGCCGCTTGAATGAGCTCGGTGGTGCCTTGGTGTGGCAGCAAGTCTTTTTTGTGCGACCATAGGGGAGGGCTATCGTCTTCACCTTTGTTCTCAAATCTCGTTGCATGGGAGGCAAAGGTGATTAAAATTAGCTAAGAAATCTAGGAAAAAAAACAATCCCTTCTGTTCTTGTTTGCTGCTAAACCCAACTGTGTAGGAAATTTCCCCAACAGTCCCAATCAACTACCAGCTACCAGTAACTATGTTGGGGAAACATCCAACATTCCCAACACATTCGTCACTCCAACTCCACCATCCCCAAGTGGAGAGATCTATTTCACCTCGTGCTTGGAGCTGCCGAGGGACCCATGAAGGGTCCGCCCTGCTGCTGTCCTGGCACGTTGCAATGGGCATCTTGTGTGGCTAGAAACAGGGTGCTGATGGGGTAACCACTGTGGATAAGAAGGGTTTTTATGATGATGTTTCATAGGTGTTGATAGTTGATAGTGGTTCATCATGATTCAAAGTTGCTAAGAGGTTGCATATGATTGTGATTTAATCAATGCTTGATTATATCTAAGACTAGGTAACAGTAACCAAAATTAATGGCGATCTGCCAAGTGTATGGGTTTATCCATAACGGGGAGGCCCCGGAAAAATAGAGTTGCCCTGCAAGAATGATCATGTTGGGTTGCTTGCATTACCCCTATTTCTTGACAAACCTGCAGCAGAGTAACGTCTTGTTTGGTAGCACCGTTTGGAAGGGATAGCAGGGAATTGCCACTGGGCAAATTGATGATTGCTACATGTTTCTTTCCAATACCAAGTCTTGTATAGGACACCGGTTGAAGGTTTCAACTGACATCTCCTTGTGGTAGAGGTAGGCAATATTACTTGCACAACATCCGTTGGATAAATATTGTGCATCATTGTTCTGAATGGTGAACCTGATGCAGACCTGACTCAGGATCTGTGCTTCATGTGGCTGAACCACACCATAGATGATCTGATCCCCCATTGAGCTGGAAACGTATCAATCAACACGTGAGCGTTGAAGACTTCTACATAATCATCTTCATACATGGGAGGATCATCTTCACCTTCATGGCATTCCTTCTCTCTTACAATTCGTTGTGCTTTCGGGCAGGGAATTGTCCTTGTCTTCCCAAAAAGATACCACTCCTTCAGTGACACCAGCATTAGAACGTATGTCATAAACACTCCAAATTATTTGAACTTGTGTTATCTTGAGTGATCTTGAGTGACCAATCTCGAAAATACATGTTCAGCTGTCCCCAAGCGCAACCAACGACCCAACAATTTGCAACGGGTCCCACGACCAACATGGGCACTGCATCTTCTTGTCGCCTCCCAGCAGTCGTTGACCCACTTCCGGTGACATGCCCAAGGTCATCACCATCTGCTTGGCCACCTGAACACTGGGAGCAGTCCCAAACCCAGTGGTGTTTTGTGCTTGATAATTGCGGTGAGTGCTTGTCATAGTTGAGGTTGTAAGGCAATCATTGGGGACTGCACATTCTTGGCCGCCATGAGTGATATTTACAGGTGGCAGAAGCTACTGATCAGATCGCGGTGTCTCATGCATGTCAGCCACTGCAAACCGAGCACGCAGGATTTCAGGCAGCGGAGCAACAGAACCAAGCTGTTGCTGTCAAGGGTTGGGATGGCTGTGCTTGGTTTTTTTGTCTTGATTATGCTGGCCTACCAAATAGAAGAACTACGGCACCCAAGCACATGCTAAGAGGTGTATAGATCAAGTCCTTGTAATCCCTACCACATTCTGATGGTGACCACAAGTAGCTCTTATCGAACCTCTTTCCAAGTGGTTTTAGTATGTTTAATTAGCAAGTATTGATCTTAATTTCAGCAAAGCCCAAAGCGTGGATCCACTATGACCCACGACAATATTGCGGAAACACCCATGTCGAATCCAAATGAGCCGTGCTTTGGAAGCATTGAAATCTGGCTTTAAAATCGCTCATGGACAGGACTGATTCATGATTGCTAAAAAATGATTGGTGCCTGATGATGGCTCTATTGAGCTGCATATCGCTTGAGAAGGGTAATGAGTGTCATTGAACACGCTTGGTTAAGCTTGATGAATCATGGTCAGAGATGATTATAAGCAATGGTGGGTGACCATGGTTGATCAGGGTTGGCCGGGGATCATCAATGCTTACATCAAGCTTCATCAACCACCATAGGCGGGTGATCATCACCTGCCAACCCGGGCAACTACCGTGGGGAACCGCCCTGCCTGAGTGCACTGCTGGAAGTCGTTGGATGCACCCGTGGTCACGTTGTCGCGGCCGTTGATGATCTCTTCCTGCAGCTGATCTACGGTGTCATCATGAGCAGATGAACCACCCATTGATCATGCTTCACGATAGTGAAGATCATTCACGATAACCTTAATTGATAATGGCAATCTCTATTGAAACCACTAAGAATGAACAACCACTAAGAATAAGCAGACTGATCATGGCTATCATAATCATGATTAATCACATGACTAAGAATAACCACACGAATAACCACTATGAATAACCACTAAGATTGCCATTAACCATTAACCATCCTTAGTGGCCATCATCCCTGAGATAACCAGGATGATTAGGGGATAAGAACTAAGAACAACCAGGATGGTTAAGACCCAGGTTATTGGGTTGTTCATGCCCAGGCTATTGGGTTGTTCATGCCCAGGCTATTGGGTTGTTCATGCCCAGGTTATTGGGTTGTTCATGCCCAGGCTAATTAGGACTACAACCAGTATGGCTTAACCATTGGCGAATCAACCAGTAAGATTCTTGACCATCCGTCCCCGTTTGATTCATCATTGGCGAATCATTCTTAGAACCGCTAGTCATGGATATGACAGGTAGATGTAACCAGGTAGATGTAAACAGGTAGATGTAACCGGGTAAGATTTCGGGTCGTTTCACCACCCCAAGATGTAACATCTGCAGTTCACTACCCTGCAAATTGTATATTCATGCTTCAAGCAGAAAGAGAGTAGTCTTGGTTGCCATGTGCCTCTAGTCTTTCTTGAAGTCAATATTGGTTCATACTGCAACGGGTTGCTCTGTGGGGGTTGTTGTTGAGTCTTATCCGCTAGATACATCCTTATTACTGAGCATCTTCGACAATCATTCAGCACCTTCAACCATCATGGGTCAACCCGTCACTAACCACTAACTGTAGTTAACAAGAAGAATGATGAATCACCACCGACCGGCACTAACCATCCATCCTTCACCACTACTGTTGGTGGACCACCATTCATCAAGTGTTAAGATCGAACATTATTGCTCTTGATAAACCATTTCTCAACATCAAACATTTTCAACCATCATTAGCCATGATGAATCATGATCAAGCACGACCAACCACCCTTGATCATCATGTATGAACCACCTGTGACATCCATCAATCATCATCAAACAGATTTCAGCAGTGTCAAGACCCCAGGGTATCACTGCGGCAGATCAGCCAAGCTGCTGCGATGCGACCGCCCAAGGCTACGCACATGCGATTCTCCAGGAATTCCTGGTGGAGTGAGTCCAGGGGTTGGGTGCTTACGAACTAATGGGAGCAATCATGAATAGCCAATCGTGCGTGGTGTATCAACCAGGCCAGGATAATCATGAATCATGAACAGGGATTTGATAATTGCTGGTTGGCGGGTTGGATCCTCTTTCAACTTTCAAGTGGCTGGTCAATAGTAACAGTAGTCCGCTGGATTTCCCTCAGTAGTCTTTCGAAATGGACAGTTCCCCAACAGACAATCATCTGGCAATAAAAGACCCGGTCTTTCATTTGCAAAAGAATCTGTCTGCGGCAAGAGTTCTTCGCTGTTCCTAGGCGAAATCCCTGGCATATGTACTGGATCTGGATTGTCCTCCCTGTACCAATCAGGTTTGTGAAAGCGTGTGTCAAAAAACATCAGCCTTACACCAACGAATAATTGCTAATATACTGAGACTGCGATCTTCTGAACAACTACAACAATCGTAAGAGAAGCCAAACAATGCAACGCTAAGGCTGAGAATCATGGCAAGAACCAGACTAGCTAGACTGAAAAAGACCAGCAGCAGCAACAAGAACAAACCTTCTGCATACGATGAATGAAATCAATGAAAATAACAAGGAACCAGGAAACCTCCATCATCAAGCAACCATCACCATCTCCATCGATCTCGGTTTGGCCCCGCCTTGGAGTAGAGCCCCGAGTTCAGTCGTTCTTCGGATGGCATGAAGATGGTGACGCCGCCCGCAGGGCCGCGGGGCACGATGCTGATCTTGGCCACCACGTCGTAGTCGTTCATCAGGGCACCTCAGTGGAGACTCGGCTTGGCCGCGTCCCCAAACCTGTCTATATCAATTCGAAGGCACGTAGAGATGCGTAACCAATATATCTGTATATTTACATCACTAGGTCACAGTATCATGCTGCAAACCTGAGGAAAAAATATTTACATCTCTATGTGTAGAGATATGCATATCCACGTGTGCGTATGCTGCACACAAGTACCTTTCTCTATTTCTGCACGTGCCTCTGAATTCCAAAAAAACATGCAACACGATGACTTTCATAGGGGGAATAAAACGATTTCTGTGTCAGTGCTTAGTCTTGGTTTGTGGAAATACTCATAGTGGTTCATGAACGTTGTAATGTCCCTAAAATGAACTGCAGAACTTCAGAGCTATCGAGATGCCAGACCCACCAGCGCTGTCATTTCCAGAATTGGTCAATGCAAAACATTTCGGGGGTATCTTAATCTATGTGCATAGAGCGATGACTAAACTGAAGAACAACGATTTCCTGTTTTTTGTACCACTAATTTCCCTAAACATGACGAATAAGAAGGTGAACGTAATTAAATATGTGGAAGATTCATCAAGTCCTACCACACCGTATTGATGTACTGAAAGCAGCCACTGACAGTGGGTACCTGGGGGGTGTAATACATTTGTCTAGCATCAGCCACTAAGCATTGTTAATCTCAAGCCTCAAGAGTCGGTGTCAGGGCAACCAGTGACATAAGCTTGGGTGGCTATTCAGGAAACCATTCTGAACCAAACAGTGGCCATATAGCCCTAGACACTCAACCTCGCCCACCCCTAGGGATAACATAAGGCAGATAGTTCGCCACAAGCCGATCAAGCTAACAAATCTCACCCGTGTCGCACTCTTTGCAAGGATCCATCGGCATGTCAGAATCTAAAACCTTTCAAGGCACAAGTAAGTAACCCCCACACCCTCCTCAAAGTAACCCCACTGGTTGATCATTGTATCGCTGCCAAGTGGCCCAAGATGGCATGGCCGGCCTCATGGTAAGCCACCAACTTCTTCTTTTTCTCGCTCATCACAGCCTCGCATGGGATGTCTTGGTGTAAACCCCACCAATGGCTTTACCATTGGACGTTGGGGTATCCATGTTCTTGGTAGGAATGGGTAACTGACCGCTCCGATGCCATTTGTAGACTAGATGCCTGGCAGCTGGCAACAATTTGCAAGAAATTCTTTCAGCTTCAGCTTTATCTATGGCATTTCTTGGCATCGTATCAGAAGTTGCTGAACTGTTCCTTCTGCTTCTGTGTCAAGCATCCAGATCATCATCTCACCACTGATTGATGCCTATCACTGCATGGCCATGTGTTGTAAATCTGGGGGTGTCCAAACATGATGCGGCGCAATAGCCATTTCAGAATAGTTGTTTTCTCGGGATCTGGAACTGATGTCTCGTATTTTAGCTTGGACGAAACCAATCCAGCCAAGCGACATCCTTCTTTTCCAAACCAATGGCGATCCTCTCCTGTGGATGGTGCCGGGGTGTCGCCCCTTCAAGGGCAATGCTAATTGTTTAGTCGCGCGTTCTTCTGATGGAAGCTGCTCTTCGAGAGTGCTGAGTTCTGCCCGAAACATCCGATGAGCGAACAACTCCAGGGATTGAAAGTGCAAGCTGGAAATGGGCAACTGCTTCTTGCCCTCCCAAACTCTACTTATGAATCAACCGTCATCACGACCTCGCTCATTCTTGGTAGGCTGCCAATGTTTCTGTAACAGCCACAATGCACCCTCTCGGTGAGAGGTCAACCAACGAAGACGATATCCAAAAAACCTAGTGAACGTACATGTCACCGTTGATGATGGAAGTATGATGTGGCCCTTTCTCCACCATTCCCATCATTTTACATGAATGTTATCAAGAGAAAAAGTACACATGCATATACTGCTTCATGTACTTCCTCCAAATGCTCTGCGTGAAGCATATAGGGCGTTACCAAGACACTTCTAGACTACCAAACACAAAAAATGGCAAGCAGTAGATGTTTTCACAGCGGGTATCTTTATAAATCATTGCCCCAATGCGCTATCATGATTGCTGAATTCAGACTCCCAAAATGGTTTGGGATTAAATGATCCAACCATCTAACCGATCTTTACAGCACATCCACCATCACGACAATCCAACTCTCGGTAGAATCAGCAACAATCAACCAACGATCCAACCAACCACCAACCAATAACAGAAAACTGGCCATCTACCCTCATCATTAGCCATCAGCCAACCGCCCAAATTAAGCAAGTCACTAGCCAAAACCATTCACTAACCTGGAAGTGAAAAATCCACCAGTTATAGCTGGTTTACCTACTAACACCGGTGATTTTTAAGTTCAAGGTTAGGGACTACCAAAATATAATCATAACCATCCAACTAACGAACCCAATGCCAGGCACCAACCCACCCAACCAGCCCGAGTCACCAGGGCGTTGGCAATGTCATCGGCATCGATCTCCGCCTTGTTCTGCCTGGCTGCCACGCGGCACCGGACATGCCTGGCGCAGGAAGATGATGAGATGTGAGTCACTTATCCCAGATTATGTATGATATATTATGTGCATGCAGATCACTTGTCTCAGATACTCTATGCATGATATATTTGTATATACATTTGAGTCTGTTTATGGGTAAATGCTGGTAAATAAACCATATCATACCATGCATGAGGCATTTGGGTATAGCTGTGGAGTGGACGGATACTGAATGGGAAATGGATCATTGATGCTTAGTGGATCATGGATGGGTAGTCATGGTCTATGTTGGTTGACGAAGGCTTGAAATTGGTCGATGATGGATCATCATGGTTGATGAATAGAGAATGCTAATGACCAACCAAGATTCCCTTGATTCAACGAATATCTCTGGTTGCATTGTGAGGAGCGGGTCGCTTGCTGCCGTTAAAGGCTGCTAGTATAGACCCCAACGATGGTGCCCACATCCGTGGTAAAACCCCATGTGTCCTGAAGTCTCAATGATCATTGCAGATGATGCCTATCCGTTGTAAGTAGTTACAATCACCAGAACTGACTTTTATCAGGAGACCCATCACTTCACTGGGATTTGGAGCACCGGGAAACTGAAGCATGGCGCAGAGCCTGGAGTTTGTCGTGCGATGGCAGACAGATCGACGCCCGGAGCCAAGTTCTTGTCCTGCGACGTAGCACTGACAGTGTCTTGTCATCCATTCGTGGACAGCCTTGAAAAGTGAAAGCATCAAACATTTAGCAGGTTGAATGGATGGTTCATGATGGTTCATGATGGTTCATGATGGTTCATGATGGTTCATGATGGTTCATGCTGTTTGCTGGCGTATCCTCGGTTGTCAAAATCTCAGCCAATCCCTGGGCACTACTTGGTAGGAATTGCATTTGAGAACAATGGTTAGGACATGTTGGAACTCTTTACGGAACCAAAGCAGCAAGCAGGATTGGTTCAAAGTCAGTGATCAGTAACCAACCAATAGATCACCCCCAACCAAGGAGCCAACCTTCACCAACCTTAACCAATCTCAACCATCAACCAACCAATGAACCAACCCATGAACGAACCAATATAATGAACCAACCAAGGAGCCAACCGAGCAACCAACCGAGGAGCCAACCAAGGAGCCAACCCAGGAGCCAAGGAGACCCATGAAGCACCTCCCCGACAAATGTCCTTCGCATGAACCTTCAAGATCTCAGTGCGGCCTTGCACATCTGGAGGATCCACCTGGAAGAATCTGTGCAGAAAGTGAAGCCATGGAGAGAATTTCATGGTCAATCATGATTCGTCATGGCTAGATGTGGCTAGTGTGTTGTGTTAGTCTATTGAAGTCCTTGATGTTTGACGATATTTGATTCATGGTGCTGACAAACAGATACACAGCAAGAAGGAAGGGATAGACCAACAATTGTTCAGGCGATTTCTGAGCGATGCAGAGGCCCCAACTATTGCTGTTTCCCCAAATCATTCTTGTCTTCTTCCAATGGCTGATGACCAACAATCAACCAACATTGATAGTCACCAACAAACATTTGCTGCTGTTGGTGGTTGGTTGCTGGTTGACCAATAGAAAACAGCAGCAACCAACCAGCACCAACAAGCAACCAACAGCCAACCAGCCACCACCTTCCAGCTGGGCGGCAGCTTCCCCACCTGGATCTGTCGATCAAAGCGTCCTGGGCGAACCAAGGCCTGGTCCAAGATGTCTGCTCGGTTGGTGGCGGCGATGACCACCACGCCCTGAGCCAAGTGAACGGTGGCACCACTCACATCGTCGTGGACCAAGCATAGGAACGAATCACCAGTTTCACTGCAGTTTCACCAACAACTGGTCGACAGTGGTTTGTAGCAAAATGGTCAACACTGGTTTGTAGCAAACAGTGTTGGTGGTTAGAATATGGATGCAACACCTGTGTCAATACCAATGATAGTTGGAAAATATGTGTCTCGCTAGATTATTGCAAATCAAGAGAAATCACCAACCAAAAATAGCTGGGTGAACATCCAAATCCAGCCTATTCTGTTCATTTACGGGATGTGAGCAGAGGGTGAGCAGAGGGGAAAGAAAGGATTTGACCCATCACCGCTTCACCAAGCAGCTAGATCCAGCTACTTCCACAAAATCTAGCTATATCAGCACCATCGAGCATCTAGCGCTTGAATCTCCACAGGGTGAACCAGCACAGCTGTCGGCTGCTCATCTGTTTCCCGGAAATCGGCGCAGCTGTGCCTTGTTTCCTTCGAAACCATCCATCTCTGTCAGCAGCTGGTTCACAGTCTGCTCACGCTCGTCGTTACCTGAACATGCGCGAAAGAATTTGAAAGTCTAGTGATAACTCGTTCAGTTTTTTTCTGAAACCCTGAAGATAGGGTAGAATCTGTCATAACTTGTACCTTCTAAGTCTTTGTTGCAGTGACTTCCACACCTTCCAACTTCAAGATTGTTCGCAACATTTGAAACACTTCCACAATTGTGTGCATCCATGGATCCATGTGTCCCAGAACCATGCCAAAGATATGATTATTTCAGCATAAAACATTAACCAGCAGTAACTCATAACTACCATGAATATATGATCATGAATTGATATTTTGACCACCAAAAAACATCTAAAAACATTCCAAACAATTATCATTCATCATCATCAATCCTTCACCCAACTCATTATCACAGCATTAAGCGTCATTACGACATGATGAACCATCATGAACAGTTCACCCACGGTGGTTCGCGGTTCAGTTTCATCCGTTCGCCTTTGGACCATGACCGCTGCACTTCCTCACCACGCCTTGTCCAAAGCCGGCGCTGCGCTGACGTCCCACCGCATCGATCTCGTCGATGAAGATGATGCAAGGAGCGTTCCTGAAGGACGATGAAGGGTGATGCAGTGAGGCACAACGGTTGTTACTCAAGCATCATGGTGATCATGTTACTAGCATTTTGTGAATTATAGTTATATGGTATGATATGTAGTTATGCTGAGTGATAATAAGCCACGATAACGGGTAATGAGAGTATGTCATGCACCCAAAACGAGGCTTAGGAATACAGGAATGTGATGGAATGGGCCAACATGGGACACTATCGTACCAACTCTGGTTCAGACTCCGGATGCACAAACCACCATGGTTTATGAGAATGATGTCATGCCGAAAATGGTGGTTGATAAGAATCATAAATAGGTGTACTGACAAAAATGGGATGGCCTAATTGCTTGCGGACAAGTTTCCAAACTTTTCGTTGGTTGTGGTTGGTTGGTTGGTCGGCTGGTTGGCCGGTTGGTTGGTGCTTAAATGATAATGAGGGGACAAATGGCGGCGAACCAAGCAAAGGGGTACCAGCTGTTGGGATCACCATTGAATGAACAATTACATAAATGATGAAATAGTTTGCAATTCAATCATTTACATCTATTCACATCTGAAACGTTTCAAAATGACTTCACCAACCCAACATGCTTGCAACAAGAAGAGCTGCAAGAATGGACCACCACCATCTCCCCCACCACCACCACCGTCGTCAGCGGCCGTGTGTCTTCTTCGCTTGTTCGAAGAGGTCTCGCACGCGCGAGGCACCGATGCCAGCGAAGATTTCCACGAACTCAGACGCGGAGATGCTGAAGAAAGGGACGCCGGCCTGGCCGTTGAGACTCGGTGGAAAGGCGATCTGTTGCAACCTGAGATTTGGACGGGTACAAGTGGGTTAGGCCAACGTTGACTCACCGGTGTTCAGTTGAAGTTGCTGGTTGTTGGCAATGTGCCTACCACAAATGCCACATCACACTACAGTGGAAACAATGATGAAATGCTACTCCTGCTGGTTGGTTTCCGTGCTGAATCGTTCATGTTGGGAGCTGCTTGGGACACCCCAATGGTGGCGATATGCCCCAGGCCTCACCAGCCACGGCCTTGGCCAGGAGCGTCTTTCCTGTACCTGGAGGGCCCACCAACCTGAGCGGCAGTGTGGCCGGTTCCCATGTGCAGGTGTCCCTACAAGCCCTACAACATGACAACCGTACCCCTTGCGGTGACATGCAACAGCCTCATTTCTGGAAATTGCTGCTTGCTGCTTCATCTACTAGGGTTGTTGATAGGCAAATTCAACTGCCAAACACCCCTGCAGGATGAGACCCTACAGGTTGGAGGACAACCATGCCACTTGCCACAATGAACATGCTGGATAGGTATGAGTAGGCTGATATGGCTGAATTGATTGCAAGTACGACTACATCAGCAAGATTTCAGAGGAATGAAGCAGAAAGCATGGGGTACGCATTTTCATGGGGGACAGCCGACTGGGATGTATAGTGGAAATGCGAAGCAGGGTGGAAGTTGTACGACTTAAACTTCATAACTGTTTGATGCTGTTTGCATCCCTGGTTGCATACACCTTCAACATGGCAGAAAGGAACACGTTCGATTTACCATCCTCACCATCACCACCACCATCACCACCATCCTCATTCTCAACATCACCCTGATCATCATTACAATCCCCATCAGCATCATGAGATGTTCGATCTCAGCAAGTCACAAGGCTCCCTTGGGGATCTTCGCTCCGAGCTCGGAGTACCTGTGCCACAGCGGTGCTTGAGTTCATTGGCCACTGGAACTGAAAGGTGTTGGTAGTACTCAGTGAGACTATGAATTGAAGATCAGTACTCAACATTCCTCAACAATCCAAAGGAGCTCAATTTGCCCTTTCCTATGGCGAGCATGGACATGCCAGTTGTGTTCCGTCTGGGTTAACTTGTTTTGATCGAATTCCCCAAAGGAGGGTGTGCGGAATCCTGATATGCCATCTTACAAACCACTGACATTATGCAAGACTCGACAAGGTGGGTGGTATGTAAGGAGGAGTCCCTTTTGGCAGGTTGGGTCCTTCGAAATAACTTCAAAGCACACGCACGTAGCTTGCATATCCAGAACTTAACTCCGCAGAAAGTTGTGACGTGCGTATGTGGCTGAAAAAGAACACGCACGACTCTGACTATTCGAAGAAACTGGAGATAAGGCCAAAATATGCCAAAACCAAACAGCTTCCATGAGCACTCAAGCAATTAATTTGACAATCGAACGAGATTAGTGCTCGATTGCTGTGGTCAACAATCATCAACCATTCTTCACGAGCATCAATCATGAACATCCGTACTTCATCTTGACCCATGACAAGGAATATCTAATCATCATGAACTAGCATGGACTACAACAGGCCTCATGAAGCGTCAACAGTCACACTTACCCGACGCAACAACCATGTGTCATAAAATCCATTTGAACAGGCATAAATGATTGATATTTCATTGTCATCATGAACCACTGGCGTCCAACAACCAGTCTATCAAAACTTAAAACAACCCATTTAACAACTCACATCCACCATCTCACTAAGCCAATCATCAGAGTCCCCCGGGTCATGACCCGGAAAGCAGCGCACCGGGAGGTGTTCTTCAAGAAGTCAACGACCTGCAATCGACCAAAGCCATGTGGAGGGAAGGAAGACACATGGGGAAAATGATCTGTATACGAAACACCAGTGGAGTGAAGATCGATGATTTATCAAGCCTAATTACGTGAAAAACGTGCAGTTGGGAAGAGTCGTGCAGATAGGAACAGAGCCAAAAAAGCCAATCAAAGATTCAAAGGACAAACGAGCAACAAAATCAGCAAAGATACAGCACATGATAATTATCATCTTGGTATCCCTGACAACGGGTTAGGCAGACTTTCGAACAGATAGACCAACTGGTATTTTCACTTATTCATCTTACTTGCTTGTAGCCGCCAACCAATCTCTCCAACTGCATGGGCGTTACCACCCCAAAGGTCCCGCCCACTGGGACCTCCATCAACTCAGTTTTGGCACCATCGCAGCCGGCCACGTTTGCGAACTTGGTCTTGGTGTCGCCATCTTTGATGATGCGCGCCTGCCACTTGCTGGGCAAAGGTGACCTTCCTGCAGGTTGGTTGTGATGTGACATGGTTTTTTCCCACCAAGATTGCAAGTCGCCAAGCCCAAAAGATTAGGAATCCATCCATTGAACAGAAGGCTTTTGACTTTAGCGCATTGAAGTGCTATGCTAACATAAAGTATTGCGTTGCAACTTGTACCACGCCCAAAATGTTCATCTAGCAAAAAAATGCAAACGCATCTATTGTAAAAATCAAATCTGAGGCAACCAAAATCGTTAGCATGATTGAAATGTGATTTGACTAGAACATTTCATCTATGGTAAAGTGCCTCATCATCAGGTACCATGATACCATTCTGCATTGCAATGATTGTCATATTGTCCATGATTTGCCAATGTTGACCATCATCCACTGACTAGGGTAATTACCACTATTGCCAATGTCATCAATTCACCATGCACAGTCACATGAAGCCGCTCGTGTATTGACTATTACATCACCATTCCCGCTACCCCAACTGCCAATCCTCATGATCTTTTGCCCTGATTACCATCCATTTTATATTTCCATTGATCTTCACAATTACGATCAATTATATACATTGGAATACCACTTATATATTTTCATCAATCGAATTGGCAATTCGTAATCAATGCCACGTTCATCAATGATGCCATACTGAATTGGCAACCATGAATCAACCATTGTATTCATTAATCAAACTTATATTTTGTTCTCCATCATGAATCAATCATTATCAATCATCAATCATTATCATTAACCATCAACAACCACTAGGGTCATTAACCCTCACTTCGATTCATCAATCCAATGGTGGAAAGTCTTGGTGGCTCACCCATGGCCATCCCAGCACCGCCTTGGACTTCCCCAACTCGAAGGGGTTTCCACCAGGTCCACCGGGTCCGCCAGGACCACCGAAGGGCCTGAGCAGCGCTGAGGGACTGCGACATGGCAAGGCAGGGGAGCGGATCCTGCTGCTGTTGTCATTGCTGTTGAGATTATCATATTGATATAAAAGCCATAGAAACAACCATGATAACAAGCATAAAACCATGATGAGTGTTGTTGCTGGCAATAGAAGACCATAGAAACAAGAACTATCATAGAAATGACCATGATCTCATCAGACGCCACTACCAAGCACTGTTGGACTGTCAGCAAATCTTTACCATGTTTGGCCGCCATTCTCAGCCATCCTTCTTGAAGCACAGTTGACTTATAACATGTGTGTATCAAAATATAGTTCGAAACCATAGTGGAACCATACTTATCAATATCATCTATCATCATCAACCATCAAGCCATCAATCCATCCCTATCCCCACCGCTGCTCTCCACCATCTCCAAGGCCCAAACCTTCGCCCCCCGGCCTCCAAAGGGCAGGCCGCCGAACAGCAGCAGCAGCCCCGCGATGAGCCACGCGATGGGCCCAGCGAAACGCGCCAGGAAATCGAAGGGCGAAGCGCTGGAGCCCGGCGACGACATCACCACGTCCACCTGGACGGCGGTGGGCGACGGTGGGAATGTCGTGACGTTGGTACTCAGCTGGTGGATGGATGGGTGATGGTGGTGTTGATGTTGGGTGATGGTGAGGTAACCGGAATTTTGAATCTGTGGAGGTTGAGGTTGAGGCTGAGGTTGGTTGGTGACCACTGGTAAGAGAATGTGACAGGTTTATTTCCATGAATATTCAGGATGAATATATTCTGAGCGTTGTGGGTCATTCCGACTATGTGGGGTTGATAAATGGCACTATCAAAACCAACAACGAGCCATCGTCCAAGAAAGTTAAAATACGTCCCTCTAATTCTTGAACATTCCGACCCATCGTTCACCATCAACTGGCTCATCAATCATAAATTATCATAAATTCACGATGCCTTCACCGAGATCAAGCGCTGATCAGCCATTAGAAACATCTGCAGAGGTTTCTCGTTGTGCCTTCTTGTCGGCCAGCTGGTTGAAGAGCTTGTCTTCGATCTGAGCATTGGGGATGAGGTTCACCTCCCTTCGAGATCCATCCTGGCAGGGGCTTAGCGGCTTGGCCATGCTGCTCAGGGTTCCCCCAAGGGGTCGCGGGAGCCATCCACCCAAGCGCCCGCGGTTCGTCCCCGTCCTTGGTGGTGTACTGCGCCGAGAGCATGTCCTCTTGCACGCGCACCATCTCCACCTGAGGAGACTGGTGGCTGGCGCTCAGTTCATCACAAACTCCTGGTTCTTGCGAAGCACCAATTGATGGACTTCTCCAACGTAATCATCAAGTCATAACTGATAGCCATGTCAAGACTGTAGTTTTGTGCCAATCAATTCACAGGATCACAACTGACCAAAAGGTACGGTATATAAGCAACGTGAAAATCACGATCCGACAAGCCAGCGTCGCAAGATGTATGTTTGCAATGGGGACTTGCATTATCTTGCAAGCCTAAGTGGCTGGCAGAAGGGCTTCTGGTATGTATGATACAGCGCCTTTTCCCCGAATAACTGTTGAAGGCAAAAAAAAATAGCTGTGTGTACTGTCAAGCAGGAAGACTCATCATTTCTGCATCTCCTCCTAGGTGATAGCCACCTACTTGCGGAGGTCAGCTAAAACATCCATACGGAAGCGCATCTTCCAATCGTTATCATATAGATGTTACAATGTTACATACAAATCACATAAATTCTATCTGCTTTCCTGACGATCTGACCATGGAATCCACGTATCTACCGTTACATCAGTCCACCGGTTCAGGGCTGTACAGTTCGGGGCTTATCCTACCGTATTGATTTTACTATACTCGACCAGCTAGCAATCTTTGCAGAACTAGTTACAGCATCCATGATGAAACATGGATCCGTGAATCTATCATAATCTATCCACAACCCAACCGCTGCCACCATGGCCACAGGACCTTCCGCAACGGAAGTCCCCAAGGGTTCCCCGCCCACGGGTTCCCCGTGGCCCTCCACCGTTGGCACCTCGCCGCGGTTGATCGAGTCCACGAAGTCCGAGTAGTTCACCACGTCTGCGGCCTGGTGACTCACTCAGAGTTGGATGTTACCACACACGTCAACAACTGGGTGCTACTGGGTAACATGAGTACCATGCGTCAACAATTGAGTACCACTGGGTTCATGATTACCCAGTGGATGTTGATGATCCATGAGTTGAGTACCACTGGGTAACTATTCATAGCTGGACTCAATGGTTGACATGTGTGCAAAAACTCTTAGATCAGCATATCACGAGTTGATTCCCATTAGTTTACCATGGTCAACCACTAGTTGGGCTCAATGACATCAAACATCATGGCGATGAAGGTTTGGACCCTGATCAACTAGTCATCAATCAACCATTCACCATGAACCAACCATCATCAATCACATCAAAAACCAGCAACATCCCATTATTCACTCACCAGCTCTTCGCCAGGTTCCTTCACCATCTTCCCTAGGGTCTCCCCTCACCATCTCCCAGCACCTGCCTACCCACCTGCTCACCCCATATCATGTGCTTCCACCTGCGCGGGCTGCAGCGTCACCACGTAACTCATCAGCAGCGCCGCGGCAGAGCTGGCGGCCCAGCGGAGCTGCTGCTCCGCGCTGCCTGGGGATGGGCACCTATAGCCATTCATGGTCCAACAGCCATGGATAGCTATAGTGACTCTACACTATGGATAAGGGATGGTGGATCACCTGGTTGATGGGTGTCATGCCTATTTTATACTCAAATGATTGGTTTAATGGCTGATAAAATGGGGAGTGATTAATCATCAATGATTGCTGGTCGCTTCACACTAAACGACCCAGGGGTAACCTGGCTTTATGTCTGCCTATCAGCAGCTTCTTCCTGGAGTTGTAGCCGTCGTGGCTGCTCTTAAGCCTTCCAACCCACCAGGGCGCCCCTCTGCTGATCTAAGCTCGCTGCTTCGCAAGGCTGCGTCAGCTCCGTTGCAGACCTGTTGTGGAGCTGGTTGGCACCAAACAGGGGTCGCGCTCAGCTGGTGTAAACATCACCACGTGGCTATGGGTCAAAACCCATGAAGAACATCCCATAAATTGCTAGTCTTCGTTTCGGATGTTCATCTAACCATCTTTTTGATGGTTGGTAATGACCCATAGCCATATCATTGATGAGATGAATATGAGTACATGAATCCTACAGACATTGGCCAGTCTAACATGCCTAACTGCTCATTTTTAGCTGTGATGGATCCTCATCGACCACTATATTCACCGGGCTGGGACGCAAAGCTGACACAGCCCTTCTGGGAATACCATCTGGTGTTGATGGCTGACAGTCAATGCTCAAGGACCTGTTTCATAATGGCTATGAGTGTTCAACGGTGCCAGTAGTGGTTAACTGGTTGATGATGCTTAGTGATGCTGATGGTTCATGATGATCAGCAATGGCGGGCTAATGACAGAAGATAACCTTTTGAACCGTCATCAACCATCATTAGCTATAGTCATTCATTGACATGTACCATTTCTCAATCATCCATTCGCCACTTATTGAGCTTCTCCATCACGAACCATGTCCCAACAAACCAGTAAAGAAATCTTCGCAAACCATTTTGGATCAGTGGCCTCCCTTAGTATCCTCAGCTCCCCTGGTGAGCTTCGCTTCCTGAGTCCACCCCGCTATGACCAACCCATTGCCGAAGCTCCCGCAGCTCCCAGGCCTCGGCAAAAGCTCGAGTCACAGGGGCAGAGAACTCAGCACCACGCGACAGCCTCAGGAGGTGGCGGTGGGGCTGAGCTGTTCCATGGTGGCCGTGGTTAACTGTTGCAAGTGGTTAGTTGATGGTTATGAAACACTGGATGGTCAGTTAGATGGGTTGGTTGAACAGTCAGGTGATGGTCATTTCGGTGAACAGTTGGAAATCAACAACTTGACGTCAACCAACAAGTTACTGTTGATTCTTGCAATCACAACCGCAGGTAAGGCAATATACTAGTCGCGTAAGCTATGGGCTACCCCGAAAATAGTCATCTGGGGATGTGGGGCGGGTACCTCCGTGGCTATGGATACGAGCGAGCAACGGAGAGGCACCGGTCCCGCTGTAATCCTTCTTAGTGTGTCAATTATCTTGTAAGGAAAACAACCAACAAGAAAGCTACACGGATATAGCAACCACTAGAGGGACAAAGCAAGCGTCAAACTGCTGCAATGCCACTCTGCTGTTCAAACCTAGCTCACCACCTGGCTCACCTGGGTCAAGAGGCGGGATCGGTGAATGAACATTGGAATCTAAGAATCCGTTCTACTTTCCATGTATATAACGTTATAAACGTACACATGCACTAAGTGATGGGGACACCCTGGAAGTCAACCATCATTTTCATTCTGTGACAAGACATGCGATACTTGTCATCATGATCCTTGTCTGCACCTGTGATATCCCTGTCTCTTCCGAGCCCCAAAAGACCTGGAGGATCCGAGCGACTCCTCCTGTGCGAAGCGTTGCAGCTCCATCACCAGGTGCTGCACACGCTGAGGCTCCGGTCGCTGAAGCAACTCCTGAAGCAGCACTGCCCGAGGGGTTTGATCAGCGGGTGAAGTCAGGGGAGCTGGGGACGGGGGACCTGGTGGTGGGGCTTAGTTGTATGTACCTTCAGCGGTATATCCAGTTGCATGCCATGGTTTTTACCCCATGGTTTTTACCCCATGCTTTTTACCCTCATAAGTGGTGAGATGTTCTCCTGATGGTGAAATGATCCCTAGGGGTTGACTGAGAACCGCTGACATAACAAATTCATGGCATCGATGTATGTTGTTCACGGCCAATTGATCACTATTGATCAACCAGACTAATTAGACGACCACTAATTTTCAACCACTACTCCACTTTTTACAAAATAAACCGTTTCACTATCGTTTCCAATGCTGAATTATGATTTTAAGTAGTAATTAACTATGCCTTCAAACTTATAACTGAGAAGTAGAATGGTGGATCCTTGCTTGGGATCACTACTTCCATGACTTATCAAAATTGTCAATTTACTTTCTCTTCAATCACTACTTTGTGAATCACTACGTTGACTGGTTCACCCCATCAAGATATGCAACTATCAACCATTTACTATGCTTTATACCACCTGAACATCCCTGACTGAAACCCGTTCACTTTCTACAGTACAAGCAAATCCCCTACTAACCCCTTACAGTATCCACAAATCCCTTGACTTCTCCCCCGCCGACTTCTGCTCAGGAAAACCTCTTAACTACGACGACTTCACCACCTTCCCGGCCCTGCCCCGCTGCTCCTGTGCCACCGTGGCCACTTCTGCCAGCCCCTCGTCCCGTCCCCGCGCCAGGCGCACCACGCAGCTCTTCTTTCCTCGGGCGCCGCGAGTGCGGCCCGCGGCCGCGCCGGGGGCGCGGCCGCGGGGGGTGCGCCCCGCGGCCGCGGCGGCGGCAGCAACGCCGGTGCCGGCGACCTCGGCCAAGCAGATCCGCCAGGAGCAGGGGAGGATGATGAGCCAACAAGATTTGTTTATATTAATCACCCTTGAACTGATTAGAATTGATTAATAATCCAGTTTACAATGATTAGAACTTTTTAGAATTGATTAGAATTCTTGTAATGGTTATGATGGTTATGATGGTTTTGATGGCTATGATGGTTGTAATGGTCAGAAGGGTTATGATGGCTGTAATGGTTATTTGTGGTTGAGTATACCTCTACATGTATCATCCTTACAGGTCAATGGTATAATGGTAGTAATATCAAGAAGATATAAAGGTCATCCCACCCGAAGTGTTCCAAAAATAGGCAGGAACTAGTCGTCCTAAGTATGGTTGCTGAAGGTATTTGAACCCACCATCCAGTGACGTGTTCACATCATCCAAACATCACACGGCGAGTGAATTTGTTTCCAAAGGAGCCACATGGGTCTGTGAAGTACTTACCTGCAGTCATCAGCCGAGACTGTTTTGCAAAAGCAATCAGCTACGGATTGTCATCTTCGCAACCAGCTGCTCTGCTTATCGACTACCCTGTGTTATTGATCAATAATTGCATGTTGAAGTTTTATTAAGCGACATGAGCCACTAGGATCAACCCTAAAAAATCATGTAATGTTCTCGATCGCCGTTAGCTATATATTTCAGTATCATCGAGTCTCAAGTACCACAGTATTGACCACTATCAACAATCACAAGCAAAGAATTGAAGTCACATCCTCAGCGATATACCACCGTATATACCGATCCTTGAAGTCACTTCACCACTATCATTCACCACTATATACCGATCCTCAGCCGCCATCCTCAGCCGCCACCTGAGGAAAAACTCTGCACCAAGGCGCCATGCCAGACACAGGCCCCCGCCGCGCGGTGCGGTGCTTCCCGCGGCGCTGACGGTGCTGGGGCGGGCGGCGCCGGGTGCAACGAAGCCAGGAGCGGCCAACAGGGCGGCGCCACCCAGGAGAGCTCCTGAAGTCGTGGCAGTCGTAGCAGTCGTAGCAGGGGTCAAGCAATGCGAAGAACCAAACAGAGACGACAACAACATGCAACTGTGATGATGATGATGATGATGATGAGGAGGAGGAAGGGGAGGAGGAGGAGGGGGAGGATGGTGATGAAGGTCATGGTGATGAGCATGATGATGGTGAGAATCAGCAACAAGCCAGAAGGTTGCTGATGGGTTGATAAGCAGCAACATGCAGCAAAAGGATGGTTGGTGGCATGGGATGATCCATGAGGTCACTACTCCCATGGCTGGTGGGTTTCCCGATAACGACCGCCAAATCCCACTAGGATGATGATTCGTCATGATTAAGGTGATTTGAGTCATAAAAGATCGCTACCGCAGTCCAGACTGCTTGTTTCGAAGGTAGATCAAGGTAGCTACCAGTACTACCAGGTGGCACCACCCTTTTCTTGAAGCTGATTTGTAAACGTTCACAACTGGGTACGCCATGGTTGTCCTGGATCCTGTTTGATTATCCTTGATGACCCATCAACATGGATCGTGCAAACCCCACTATCATTATCAATCACACATGAAGCACTTCAGAACCATTCTCACACATATTCCATCATTCCGAACCATTGTCGACCAGAAGTTTGCACTGTAAATTGTGATCAATATGATCAAGCATTAATTAGATGATCATGGGTAGCCCTTACTTGGATTCTCCACAGCATCTATCCCAATTGAACCAGGGGACCAGCTGCACTGGTGCGTGCCATCTTGCTAGCCACTGCCGGCATGATGTGAATTGAACGATTGAACACTAAGGCGGTGCTGAAAAGGCCGCGCGAAAATGCTGGACTTGAGCGAAAACTGCGGCGGCTGAACGTTCAAGCAGTGGCCAGTTGGGCAAGAGGTTGGTAGCTGACTGGAACAGCTTGCTTTAGTATGTTTTAGTGGGATCATGAACCAAACAATTCGCTAATTGTTGCCGATTGTTTATTAGACATCCCTTATTGTCAACCCTCACGCACCAGTATCAAGCCTCAAAGGTAGGTATAGTTCACTGGGATCATAAAAGCAACAGTCTAAGATAGGAGTGACCACCTTGAAGGATCCCCACATGATGGAAATAATCACGGCGCTTCCTGCAAATGCTCCGTGATTCTCCCAAAGCAACCCTATGAGTGGGGTTGCTGCCACAGGTCCGGAAGCTGCATACACAGGATGAATTTGGCATCGCGAAGTCTCACAGCCTGTTGAGGATGATTTCTCCTGAACCCGACTAGTAGAATCCAGTTTGACTGCTGAGTTCGGCAAGAAACCTCATAATTAGGAACCATGCACTTCTCAGAGCGGTGGACCAACACGACCAAGTGGAAGAACCCTCCAAGCACCCGACACCCCAAACATCATCGTTGCGCTTGGTCGGCGAAGGAAGCCCTCACTGTACCGGTTGAGGCCCCCTGCCGAAAACGTTCAGGGTAGCAATCACCTGCCAGGCCATGTGGTGAGCCCTATGCCCATGGATGTACATGGCTTTCATTGCCTTGTCAAGCTCTTATAAATTGAGGGTAGTAACCTGCATACCAGGACTCTTGGGATGTTCATTTCCCAATTTCGGTGAAAGTTGGTATTGATTCATACCATACATGGCGACACAAGCCATAGGGTTCCGGACACAGCCACATGTTCGAATGAACGCATCCTGCGGTAAACTGCTGAACCAGTATCATGATGATTTTATCGTCATTCCTTGCCTACTGTTAGCTTCAGATATAACTCTCACTATCATTCTGAGGAAGACTCATTCTATCTCTAGTCATTGGACAACCTGGAGAATGCAACACCTGCAGTGTGGATTCCCGCTCCCGGAGTACAGGCCTGTGAAGTTGGTAGTTTAGGATTTTTGCAAGCTGGCTTCTCATTGTAGGACCATACAGTGGCATTTACACAATGTATAGAATGCCCGTTGATTTCATTGAAACAAAAGTAATTACTCAAGTGCATATCTATGCCCTTGTTAAAAATTTGCCACAACATTTCAATGTCCAGACTCAATTCCACCAAACATGTAAATAGCACAAACTCCTCCGTGGGTAGATGTGTCTACACGCAAATCTACGCACCTCGCGATTAGATTATATTCACTATTAGATATCATCATATTCTAAGCATTTTGATGATCAAAAACGATCAACTGCCCAGCTGTTTCCTGCCCAATCCCCACCACCAAGGCTGCGATGTTGTCGCGTGTGAGATGCAAAATGATCTTGGACCCGGCCGGAGTCACCTGCGACGAAATCTGTGAGGGCCAAGTGCGCCACAAATGAACCAGGGACCCGTGAGAAGGTTATGGATGGATGCATGGATGGGACAAGTGCCACAAATATTTGGTCAACTGCGCTGTGTATGGACGCATGGATGGATGCATGGACGGATGCATCAATAAACCATCAGGCAAACGTCAGGTGATCATGAAATAAACATCGATCGATATGTCATCCTTACACTCTGGTGAGCTGGAAGTGGAAAAATCCAGAATTCTTAGTGTTTTGCTGCAAAAAAGTGATTTGCAGCTTCCAGGTTAGGGACTACCAAAAGGTTTTACGATTCCATATCACATCATGATTGAAACACATGGTCAAACAGTGCGAAACTCATCTCTTCTATCATATTTGATATTAGATTTTACATGGCGAGGCTATATTGAATCTTTTCCAACAGATTCAACAACCCTTCCGGCCATGGCACTATAGCGCCATGTGTTTCACCTAAGGATCCACCAGCTCGGCCACTGCTCCAACCCGGCCCCACCTGGCCACCGGAGTTCCAGGGCCGCGGCAGGTGCATGGCGCTGCGTGGCACCCAGACCTGAGGGGCGTTCCTGTTTTGGATGGCGGTTGATGGCGGTTCATGATGGTTGATCCATATGATTGTTAGCCATCGTGAATAATGATTGTTCATACTAACAGACCATTATGAAGTTCATTCAACCATCTATGTTGGCTATGAAGACTTGTGATGTATCAAGAGGTCACAACTTGACCCACTACTGTCGTGATCAAATGGGCAGCACCCTGGTGATCCTCACCTGAGCCTCACCCGAGGCCCGTGGAGCCCAGGCACCAAGTCGGGCAGCGCTTCTTCGCACATGCGTTGTAACTGACCATCCAGCTGAGCCAAGGCCTTAGCCCAGCGGCATGGACAGCTATGGCATCATGGGATGGTCATAGCCATTGCTATGCAAACAGTAATTAATGGTAACTGGTAACAGTGATAGAAAAAATGCCACATTTCCCGTTGAAATGATGGAGAACCTCGCTGCGTGGTTGAGAGCACGGGGAGTCTGCGATCATAGTGCTTCGCTGTTCAAAGGGTTTTGGCAGTGGGGACACGAAACATTGTGGAAGGCCCTCGTTCATGGCAATGGATACGGTGGCACCCAATGCCAACAAAAATTGGGTCATCTAACCTCTACTGTACTGTTTGCGGGAGGATCAACCACCCTCAAACATACATCCATGCAGTTCGCATGAGCAGTGGGATACAAAAACATTGCGATTTCGCTTCAACGTCCTGAAGAACGGACAGCATGACTGACCAAAACTCACCACAAATAACCATCCCTCACCCTCACTAGCAAACCATTAACCAATAACCATCATCAACCGATCAATCTCAACATGCCGATCCACCCATGAGCAAACAACCTTGGCCCCACACCGGTCTGGGTTTCGAAGGCATCGACGGACTCGGCGCACTCTCAGTGATGAGTTCCTCACCATGGCAGATCACGGAGCAAACAACAAGGAGTTGCAATCATGGTGATGGATGCCTGACACCAGTGGTTTAGCTACAACAACAAACCAAACGACAAGGATTCAGAAACAGTACTAGTACCATACCATGAACTGTACAACAATCATGGTTGAACATGGCGGTAAACAATGGTTCAAAATGTCAAACAGTGATGCTGGTCATTGCTTGACCAACAATAGCTACTGTATACTAAATGACTTGATGGTGATTTAGGATATGGTAGTGTCCGCAAATAATGCAATGCAACAAACATGATTTAAAATGCGGGTTGATGACAGTGAAAGACGAAATGATGGTAATCATAAATCGGCCTCTGAAAACAACGATCATGATTTGTCAGTGAGCTTATTAGTAGGCCAGCATTTGTGGTTCAAGGACAAACGATTTGATGATGGTGAATCATCAGAATTGATAGTGGTTCAATAATGGTGACTGACAATGACAAGACTTCAGCAAGGTCTGAGAATGACTAGTGACTCATGGATAGCTTTGTAGTGAATCGATGGATGAGAGAATCTGAAATGAATACAAACAAACTTACATTATTCTCTGAAATTTTCTTCGTAATATTCGTGCGTAATGATTCCCTTGCATGATGCCCTGACACTTTTAATGATCCTCTTATTGATGTGTGAACGGCCGTTTCCAACAGCAGCGCCTCAAAGGTGGGGTTCATCTCCCAACTTGGCAGATGGCAGCCTGGCGAAAGGCTGGGAAGTGGCCCTGCTGGCATGGTGGCTTGGTGCCATGCTGCTTCGAGATCACCACGGTGCCACCGTTGGATGATCTCTTGGAGTCACGGCGGTAGGTCACGGTCACCCGCCTGAAATCTGTGAACTGGTGAGGTTCGAGGGGTGCTCACCTGGCGGATGCTTCAGCTGGTCCGTTGACTGCCGTAGAATGGCTAGTGATGGTTGCTCCCAACTAAGCTTAATGATGGCTAAAGGTGGAAATGTCACGAGAAGTGATACTTCGTGATGCTCAAAGTGGTCATATCAATGATTAATGATGGTGAACAAGCCCTTTTCTTGCAGTTACCTTCAAGGTAGGTATCAAGGTACCCCCATCCTTCGTGGTCACGGACCAGAGAGGTAACTGGAAGACGTGGGTGTTGATAGAATGGCCCCTCTTCTCTGCAAATCTACTGCTTCAAATCTTATGCAAATCAGAGGGTATCCTCAGCTGCTTATGCATTTTCGTGATGAACCTAGTATGAGCCAACGATGAAGAACGCATTATCTGACGACTACATGGATGAAGAAAAATGAATATCCGGACCAAAGATCAGGGACTCCAAAATAAACTCCTGCCGGAAATCCACCTGTTCAGGTACTGACCTTTACAGAGATCTCTGAAACAAGTAGCCGTATGGTCGCCTCAAAACAAGTGGTTGAGTCAGATTCTCCCAGTTCCGGTGCATGATTGGCTCAGATCGAGACATCCACTACCTGCAGTGGAACATGATGATTTCCCCTAGTGTACCTAGTCAGAATCGTTGCCAACACTGTTCCCCATGGATTCTACCAAGTCAACTGCCAATGTGAACGGTTTCAAAAAACGTGGTTTTGCCGCTTCATCCCGCCATGGATTGATTCGAGTTGGAAAGTGTTCATATATCTTATTAACCAGCTGTTGGGAGGCAGTCCCTACAGTTCTCCCAGTGGTTTGTTGGTATCGTTGTATCGCCACTATGTGCGGTTTATCAGATTAGATTGTTGTCCAGGGTGATCAACCCAAAATTAAATCACAATTAATGATTGACTATGACCAAAAATTGTCATTGATGCTGCTATGTTCAATATTCCGACAATCCAGTGTTCTGTGTTAAATCTGTTCTCCACGCTGTTTGTTGGTTGGATATTGTCGGCTGTTGTTTGTGCCTGTTGGTTGCTATTGCCAATTGATCGTTGCTATTTCATGTTATTTCCTGTTATGGCTGGTGTTTTGTTGGGTGGTAGTTGCTGTAGCTTGGTGATGGTGCCTCCTCCCTAGTGTGCATTGTATCAGGCTCAGCCACCGGGGAGCTGCCCCATCTGCACCTGGAGGACCATGACTGGGGTCAAAGCCATAGACCCTCAGCGGTTGCGAGATGACCCGCGTGGATCCACGTGGTCATCCGCACGGGTTGTCATGATGATGAGTAGCCAACAAGGAGTATATCAGTCCGATACCATGATGATGTCCCAAATGATCAAGAATGATGGCGACAATGATGCCAATGATGATAGTCAAAACCATGATCATTATCATCTATGAATTAAAAAAGTAATGGTTCTGAAGTTCCATGAATTTTCCCTGGGCAGTTAACAAATAAAGGAATTCAATCCCATCATCACTTGTTATCTCATCAGTTTGGCTGGGATTTCACCATCAGTGTCGTTGGTTCATACTGTGGGCCGTTCGATGGGGTGACACCGACTAATCAATAACATGTTTCACCATCAACTAATCATCATTCAGTCGTAACCATGTTGTGCACCATGTATCATTCATCAACCAGCTTCGACCCTTCCCTCAGTGAGCTCCGAAGTTAGCCTCACCCTGAGCACCAGGCAGTGGAGGGGGATTCCGATGCGGCCCATGCTGCCTGCAGCAAAGATCCACGAGGAAAATGGCATATTCATGGGACATCAAACGAAGAGATGTGGTCAGTGAATGTCGTTAAGATCCTGTTCGACTTGATGGTTGATTAGTCACTCTGAATGCTTAGTCATCATTTATCAGTATGATTGACGGTCGTGATGATCGGCAAGGATGGTTCAATATACTTTGATGATCTTTCCATGATGTATTGATGTTGCTTCATCCCATTTCGTGCCATTGATGGCTCCTCATCATCATTCATGATGATTGATCATGAGTAGTTTTGAAACTGATAACTGATGTCAGTGAGTACTGGGTGATAATGCAGGACACCAACGAAGAATGGGAAACATCAGCTACCAGTACCGGCTGGTTCGGAGGGCGGGCGGCGAAAAGACGCTGATTTTTTTCCAAAGACATCTGAGTGCCAAGCCCTAGAGTGATAGGACCCACGAATCTTGAGAATCACATCTTGGCACATGGGAGATGATGCTCGGTCAACCTGTAAACTATTAGTGGATGTACCAAAGCAGGGAGCAATTCCGATGTCATTCTACCCATTTCATGTGGACTTCTGTCATCAAAGTTGACCAAAGCATCATCCGTGGCATGCATTTGCGTAAATGAAGAATTCAGCCCTTTCAAAGCACTTTTATTTCTGTTTGGGGTCGCTTACCCCAGGAAAATGGATTGGGGCGTGCCCCCCAGCACTGGAGACACCCATAGCAGGATTATTTTTCATACATCCCTCGATCCTAGTCAGTTGTTTGTGATTGCCCATTACAATCTACCATCATGGCTAAGCTGATTGACTGACGATTATTGATCACGCCTTCAATCTGCCTGTGTTGCTTGCTCCTTCCATGTAGGTTCATCCTTCTGAAGCATTGGTTGTTTCGAAACGCTGGCCATAATCAATCACCAACCATTGTGAAGCATTATCAACCTCATGACTAGGATTAATTGACATCAAAATTCACCACAACCCTTAATCACGGTTGATTGGCCATCAATATCAGTGACCATAAATTAAGGTCTTTTCTCGACCACAATCAGCCGTTAACATCGATTAACCATATTCATCCATCCTAATTCCCGATAATGGTCAAACAAAATCAGTCATCAACAATGGCCAAGATCACCTTATGACTATTCATCATTCACCACAATGATCAACCACAGTCAGCCATTAATCATCATCAATCATCATCAGCCATCAATTAATCATCATCAGCCATCAATTAATCATCATCAGCCATCAATTAACCATCCTTAACCATCATTAACCACTACAATTCACCAAGCACGGTCACTCCTTCACCATGACCTCACCCTGTCCCCCCAAGCAACTGCGCCACTCCTCCCATGTTTCAAACACGCCTCGGAGCTGAGGGTTGGTGAAGGAAGTGGTCACCTGGCGCTGCTGTGTCAACCGGTCGATGGGATGAATTGATTGAAAGGTCGGTGAAATGATCCGTGAAGTGGTTTATGGTTGATTTATGGGTGATGATGGTGGTTGATAACTGATGCCTGGTTGATGCCTCATGATGGCTCATAACTGTTACTCATGATGCTTGAGCGAATTGACATGGGTATAACTAGTAACTGATGATGTTTCTTCATAATGATGCGGTCATTCATCAATAACGGGTGCGCATGATGCTTGAAGGTGGTGCTGATGATGGATCTGGTGCCCGCGTCATGCCGCTGCTTGGACGGCCTTCCGCATTGCCGCCGAGCTGGTCTTTTTGCGCCTCAGCTGCTGCCAAGGTTGGTCCCCGAATGATCAACCCCGAAACTCCTTAGGTGGTGCTTCCTAAACCCGCAGGCATCTTCGCATTGCTTACATGCCACTTCTTGCTGCGATCTATAGTCTGCTTCGGGATTAAAAGACGAACAGGAAATCTACAGTTGCTTTTGGTCAACTCATCAGGTCTACATCGGGATACCAGCTCATGTGGTTGGATCGCAATGTCACAACATAAATTTCGCATGTAAACACCATCATCATGCTGGGATCACTATGCTGGGATCATCAATCATTGCCGCTACTGCTGGGGGGGGGGGCAGGGGTTTTTGAAACTTTCAGGGATGCAAGCTCCTCCCAGTTGATCACGAGGAGGTCATACAACCAACGCCCATGAGAGGCCCAAAATGAATTAACTCGCCATGTCAAGATCCATCAAGGATGATCTGGTCAGTTGACATTTCAAAAAAATCATGTTTGCGAAATTAGAATTGAACATCCACCCAATCACGCATGGCTGAACATGGATCAAGCTCAGATCCCAGTGCTGCAGGCTGACTTGACCATCAACAGTACCACTGGTATTCTTGTATATCGGAGGTCATGTTTAGTCGAGCTATGTGCCCAGACTATCAGCACAGCAGCATCGCCTTTGCTAAACCATCATTCATCACCGTTGACCAAACAATTAAATGCAGTAATACCACTCTTGACCCACCATGAACCATCATCATCCATCATCATCCATGCGCCATCATCAGCCACCATCATCATCCATCATCACCTCAGCTGCCAACCCAAGGCCGGGCTGCCCGGACCACGGGGGTCCAGGAGGCCACGTTGCGGAACGGCTCCTCGTCACAGAAGGCATCTGCCTGACGCTGTCGTGGCTAGCGCAAGGATTTGCTGAAAATCATGGCCATCCGGCCATCTTCAAGAAATTCTGCGAGAAGTCAAATCCCTCCTTTGCGGATTCAAAAAGGCTGAACGAGGTGACCACCCAAATCTATCAGCAAAATCCTGTGGGTTAAGATTGCCCCCCCGCAGTTGGCAGATTTCGGAATGCGATCCAACTAAAGGCACCAAAACGTCTCCAGGTGACCAACCAGCTGCGACCAACTTCGGGCTCCCCCGAAAGCTGTGCCTCGCCCATGGGCCATTGAGCCCCCAGAACCTGCAGCTTGGAGTGCTGGCAACTCAGCAGAGTAGCTCGGGTTATGTCATGTGTTGTCCTTCACAAGGGGTATGTATGGTTATGTAACCCTGTTCGCAAAGACATGATTGATCATGACTTGTGTTGAACACGCAGTGGACAGTAGTGACTCACATGATGGACAGTTGATGGTGATGGTTATATCACGGTGGATGATGGCTGGTAGGAGACCACTTTCAAGGATGCGGAACAAGCAGATTGGGTACCAGAGAGATCCCTGGCAGATGCTGGTTCCACATGGGTGAAATGTTTGGGAGTTGACTCACCAACCATGGGACCAATGTCCAAGAGAGACCTTTTTGCTGGGTTGAGGGGCCCGGGCTTTCACACCATCATCGGTGTGTTCAAATATTAGGGAACCTTCAAAAACAAAGTGCACATGTTGAAGATGAACCAGTTTGAGCGGCTATAGCTCCACTAGTAAGGATGAACATGGTTCGAATGGTTTAGGAATACATTCATTCATACATACACGAAAAGCTACATTTATATGCAAATGCATGCCTACTGTCCTAAGTCTGCGAGAGAAAAAATGCTACGAAGATGAAACAACCATTGACTCCTTGTTGTTTTGTTCGCCAGGTGAACGGTGGATCCCAATATTATTGGATCATATATTTCATATTTCTATAATTATTCCAGGCCTTAGGTCCATGGTAACTTTGACAATAGCCAGTCAGGGTTTTGAAAACCACTCGATTTTCCAAAGATAACTGATGCAACCCGAACCAATTTTTGACGAACATCAACAGATTCCTCACACGACCATGCTGCCTCCGCTTTTCTCTGGTGAGACCGCGCTCGTGGGTGGCAAGAACTCCTGTTGGCGACATGTTCAGAGCAGATCCGCCATCATCGACACCGGGATGGCCGACACCGGAGATGCCTTGCTGGTCCGCTGTCTCTTGCGGCTCGGGACGTCGGTGGGCGTTGGGGTGGGCCGTTGACTCGACGCGATTCGCAGGCGACCTCCACGCTGCGCCATCTTCTGAGCTCGGTGTAGCAGCTGTCCGATGGGTGTCATGGGCGTCACCTTTGAAGCCACGGACGCTGGGGTGGGCCGAGTGGATGCTGGGCTGGCGCTGGGGGTGAGGCCCAAGGCTTTGAGGCGCTCCTTCTTGGAGTTTTGCCGCGATTCTCTCTGCTTCTGCATGGCACCTTTGGCCAACTTCTCAGCTGCACGGTCTCGAGCAGATTCAGGTTGGACACTGAAGGTGGGCCCTGCATCTTCATCTAAGGCTTTGGGAGTTGATGCGATTCTTCCAAAAGTCATCAGTGGAGAGAAGCCGTTCTCTCCAGGGAGCAAGGCTGGTGTGTTGACCATCGGATAGGAAGATGGTCCATGCCCCATGGCAGTCTCAAGCCGTCCACCGACGGCTCGGACATTTCCATGGCTATGGAGGGCAGTTATGGAGAAGGTCCCATCTTTCACCATTTTGGCCAAGACTTCTGAAAACTGCTGTCCACTCTCTCGCGCTTGTCTGGCTGCAACTGCAGCAATCAAAGTCTCATCAAGTTCGCTTTGCTCCTGTGTGGTGAAGCGAGTATTCCTCGACTCCACGGTGGGCTTCTCGATCAACTCTGCCATCTCACCTCTAGGTTTGAAGTAGAAGGTGTTTCGTGCTTGAAATTCACAAGTCATGATCTCGCCTGTACTTTGAGATTCACGAATTTGATCTTTCAATGCTTCGCATTTTGTATTGTGCTTTTCTTCAGATCCTTCAACCCACCACTCCTTCTGCCGACGGCGCTCTCGGTCTTTCTCCAAGACCGCTTCGAAGGATGCGTTGTCCTCAGAAGTGAAAGCTTTCTGAAAATCGTCCAAGCGAACTGTGGAAAGGTCCACCAGCACCTCCCTACCACTGACCAATCTCAGCAGCACTTGTTCATAGTTCGCTATGCTTCCAGCATTGGCACTGGCCACACTTTCAGACCCATCGTCTCTTTCCCAGGCGCTCAGGCGAGCTGCAGCTGCACCACCTGCGCCTCGGCCAATGGCTTCGGGTTCGGCTGGTCTCGGTGTAGCCCCAGGAGTTGGTCGTGGCAGTTCGCAGCGCAGCTTTTTCTCCAAGGCTTTCGCCAGAGCGTTGTCCCCTCGCAGTCGGGCTTGCATCAACTCATAGCGCGCCCTTAGGTGAGGCAAATCTGGAAAGAAATCTCTTTCAATCAAAGCTGACACAGCTTCCACGTAGTCATCCTCTTCCAGAGCTCGTAGTGGGATCGCTTTGGATGATGGATATGGATCTGGAGCCTTGACAATCTTCTTTCCATCCGAAGATATGACAATCCTGGAGGCCTTGTCGCTTTCAGCCTTCTTGGTCGCCTCAACGACTGCAACCCCTGCCATTGCAGAACAGGAGGCCACTTGAACCAAAGCACTGGGAGCTTGTTGTGAAGCAAAGATACAGCTCACTGGTGGTGGAACAACCCTCAACCATTCCAGAGTTACTATTTTCTAACTGGGAAGCCACTCATTTTTTGAAGAGCCCCCCTCACATCGCATGAGAAATACCAAGATATTTCACCATCATAACAAGTGCCCATTTCCCATGGACTCGGTTAACAAATGAACCCACAACAGCTGGGTCATCCACTACTCGAATGATGGCTGGGTCAAACACCACCCCCTTGTAGCCAAGGTCAAGCATGGAGAAGGTTGGGTGCCCACACCACCAACAAATTCAGTGGCAGAGCGCACATAGCGAAAGGTGAGGCTGTGACAGCTGAAAGATGCAAAAAGCTCAAAGAGAAGGTTAGCAAGGTAGAAGTAGGAATTTTGGTCAGGTTCTAGGCCTACTTAAGATCCAAGCTTCGTTGTCTTTCAACCAAATCCCCTTGTTGATCGCCTTTCAGCTTAGGGAATCAACAGAAATGATGTGACAATCCAAACTATTTTCCCCAAGGTAAGTTGTTTTGATTTACAATCTGCAAAGATCGAGCGATGGAACCAGCTGTTTCTGGGATGGGAAAAGCAGTTGCATATCGGCCCCCGAAAGGCTCAAGCGTGGTAGCAAAGTTGGAGGTCAACGCGTTTGTTTCATAGATTGATCATATCAAACCACAAAAAGCCAAATTCAAAGCATTTCCAACATTTTTGGTACAAAAAAAACCTGAAGTCATCCCTCCAACATTGCAGTGATTGCTCTCAGCAGGTTCGTAGTTGTCCGTCCCCAAAGAACATGAGTCAAGAGTGGTTCAGTGGTACCTGTGTAACCTTTGATCATCTTCAGACTCCCTGTTCCTTGATGACTTCCCATTTGACCCCTCTAAATGCTTGAGCCCAAGCAGGTGCAATGAAGAGCTCAACGCAGGTGTCTCCTGATTGACAAGCGATAAGATGTTACCAGTTCATGGTGCCAATCTGCACAAAAAGGTTTCACACGGCTGAACAACGGACTTCCAAAACATCCGGAGGAACAGCACCTCCAGCTGGTTGGTTTTCGGGATGCCTGGTTGGCTGCAATTGATACCCCCTAGTTGAACAATGTGTTTGTTTGTGAAGGCTTCAACAGCGCAGCTACATGCACACAAAAGAGATCGAAATAGGCTTAGTCACACAGGATGTTGATGGATGTTGAGGTTCGTGGTTGAATGATTTGCTGGATGTTGATGCTTTATACACTCTCTCAATCAGCTACTTCTCCTATCGCTCAGGAGTACTACTCGCAGAAGGGTTGCCAACTCAGATTCGCTTACGAAGCCGATTCAAATTTGCACGCACAGCTCCCCAATGGAAAGCCCAGTCAAGAAATGGTTGGATTCATATCGTGCTTCCATGTTGGCAGAGGGATGCATCAATTCACGGGAAGCATGGTGAGCCAGTTTTGGATCTTTTGAAAATTGACTGGTATCAACCAGTATGTGTTTGACGGCTATACATATGCACATCCTGATCAGAAAGGATGACTACTGTACCTCACAGGACATCTACAGGCCTGCTGGGTTCTTGCATAGATCCGCACGCCAAGTCGCACACGGTCAGTATGATTACGAATCTGTACATGCGCAACGTACCGCCTATGGATGCGGTTCATCCAATAAAAGCATCACCATCATCACCATCAATAACTCACCATTATCCCCATCAATAAATCACCATTATCACCATCAATAAATCACATTCACCATGGATAACTTCCCAAATCGCCAAGTTGAAGCAAGTCGGAGCCCAGCTGTTCCCTTGCCCATGGCACCGTTGCCCCCCGCGTTCCGCCAAGTTTTGCTCGTGCCAGGGACGAAGCCGCTGGAGCTCTTTGCGGCTGGTTGCGTGGTTGCCGCGGCTGGTTGAGGTGCTGGGGAGATCGGCCCTGCTCCAAGGCTCGCAAGGGTCGTGCACCAACTGAATGAGACATCAGAAATGGCGAGTTTGATCATTTTTTGCCACTGTCGTGACCATTCTGAACCTTCATACCCAATGTATCAACCATCATCTAGCTTTAGTACCTTTGCCGACTCCAAACTATCGCCATTACCTATCTTCAACTACTAGCAGCTTTTATGTCCTGCCGCTGACCAGTATCAACCAATCAACTCTTATAGAGTATCAAAATTAGTTTCACAAATTGATCATCAAGTATTACAATCCTCACTAAATGTTGTCAACCAATATGAACAGCAAACATCGTCAATCAACAACATTCTCACCCACATTGCGTATCAAGTATTATCAACCTACTCATTCACTTCCCATGCCTATCATCAACAAATGTTAACCCAAGATCCACCTAGGAATGACCAGCTGCAGTGACAGTTCGCGTCGCCTCAATGGTGACCCCATCAGGTGCTGCGGGCATCTCAGCTCTCTCGCTGGCATAGACCACCTGAGGTTGCTGAAGGTGACCGGAGATCACCTTCTGCACACAAGGATTGCAGATCAAACCGTGAGAATAGTAGGCAATTAACTAGTTAAGGATAATCAAGAATAGTTCGCAAATAAACCATACCAAACCTTTCAACTTTCTAAAGTTCTAAAGCTATTAATGGTGACCATTGCTATTACCTTCAATAGGTACCATTAACAGTTACCACTGAATGCTATGAGTAGCTTTCACTATGAATCCTATCTCTCAAACCCGAATGTAAAACCTGATTGATAGTAGGATTAATGCCAGTTTTACATTATAGTAGCTGTGATACATCAATGATTATCGTAGGTAGTACGATGGCATTTGCTTTATTGATTAATCCTATCTACCAGTTGGATACAACTAGTTGTGATGGTAGACACAACTATAACGCCAGGTGACCATGTCACAGGTCATGCGATCCTTCAGCGGCATTGCTGCAACCAGCTGCCAGGCTTTCAGCCAAGCACCTGGCAGCGTTCGCGGGTTGCTTTTGCTGGTTGGTTCTTAACTGACAGCAGTAGATGATGATGATGATGATGATGATGATGATGATGATGATGATGATGATGATGATGATGATGATGATGATGATGAAGATGATGATGATGATGTTTCTGCCGAAATTGGAATGGTCATAGCCAGCAGCAGTTGACGTCAATGATGGTTGGTCGATGTTTGCAACAACCAACAATGTGATGACTGGTTCTAATCGACATTAGTAAGGTGAGGGCGTGTATTACGTCTAGCATTAGATTTGCAAATTATCATCCACGCTATGCGTGCTCGTGCGGCTATAAAGCATCCATCGCCCCTCAATGCTACAATATCCACCATTTACCACCATCAATTTTCATTGATCAATCACCACTACTTAATTGAGTCCATGATCAATCAATCAATCAATCAATCAATGAATCAACCATAAATCAAACAGCAACAAATCAACGAAACAATGGACAATACCACAGAATGAATGAATGCCACGCATGGTTGCTTATCCGAAGCTCAGCGCCTATCGACCTGATTCCCAAACACAATTCTGCGAACTGAAAACACCCAACCTGAAGCAACAATTCATCAACGATCAATCGACGATGTACCAACCACTGACCCGCCATGGACCAAGCAGAAATCAACAGTTCCGAACAGTTCAACACCACTATCTTCATCCAATTGCAGACAGTCAAAAAATAAATCATAAATATTAGACAGTCACCAACAACACCAATAGTTGCTAATTCAATAGTCAACTGTCAGTCATGTCTAATAAACAAAGGATGCTAAATCTTGGGAAAACTAATCAATGCTAGTCATGCTAACCTGGGAAGCTGACAATTCCTATATCTATTGGTAAGCCAGCACAATATGGTGGGCTCTCCTAGGTCTAGCTTAGTTTACCGGAGTGTAAATAACCAACCATCGATTAACCATCAACTAAGCTTCAACCATTGATAAAGCAATCAATTAACTACACTAAGCATGTACGCTGCTCACCAAATATCTATCCCTTCAGCCCCAACAGCTTCTTGCCTCGACATGCTTCGATGGCTGTGACAAAGCCGATGACCTGCAGCAGCGCGGAGGAAGTAACTATCATAGATTTGAAACAAACAAGATTAAACCCATGGTCACCAATGGCTAGTAGCTAACCAGCAAGATCAAACCAACGGTTCGTAACCATCATTGATTCAAAACATCATTGATTAAACCAATGGCTACCAGTAGGGGTCAATAACCCATAATGGTCAAGATTAAAACAAGTGATGGTTGATTATGGTTAATTAACCATGTTTGCTAGTTGTTTAATATCATTGACGGCATTGATAGCTAGTAAGTGATGGTTTCGTTGATCGTCATTAAGCAGCTTTCGCTATGATTCCCGACTATGAGCCATCGTGAAACACTGTTGACAAGCAATGAACAACGACGACCATCGTGAACATTAACAATCATCAACCATCATTAGCGGAAGCAAACCACGAATCATCCCCACCGTGCCATTTCAGTCTTACATCAATTCTGTGATATATATTCTGACATTCTGTCTGGCATGTATTCTGACGTCCTTTCTGCCAGTCTCTGGCATAGCATGCTTTCTGGCGGTCTTTCTGGAATTCTATGCAGCATCTATTTTGGCATTCTTACTGGTATGTATTCTGAAATTCTTTATTGGATTCTTTCTGGCATATATTGTGGCATCTTATCTGGACCTATCTACAATTTACCCATAGTGTGCAATGGGTTTAGCTCTATACACGGATTTATCTACATATACGTTTATACCATTATAGAACCAACCTTGTTCTGCTGCTGTCGGGTCAATCACCAGAATGACGCCGCTCAGCCCTGCCGCACCCCAGCATGGTCCAGGAAGGTCAGCATCCGACGCCACAGATTTGCTGACGCACAAACACCTCAGATTCGTCTCACAACAATCCAAGCACCTAGCGACGACTCATGGGTCATTAGTCGTTGGACCAACTCCACCTAGTTATTTGATCTAAATGTATGGAGTTTATTTCCTCTATGATTAAATCATGTAGCCTATTCTGCTTGATCAATCTAGCCTATTCCCCTTGATCAATTGTGATTATGGCACGCTTGAATCCACCATGGCCATAGACATGTGATCAAATGTTCAGGAACGCCAGTTGGCTATGGTGGATTCAAGCTGTTGGTTCCTGAACATGCCTGGGACACTGAGATGCTCCATGAGGTGAACAGGTCCAAGTGGTGGGACATCGTTAATCACCACAACCATGCACCATCACCAACCACTGTTACCTATCACAGGACCAATCATCATTAGCCTTGACCATCTCCAGCCACCATCAATCCATCATCACTCATCCCCAACCAACCATCCATATCCATATCCATATCCACATCCTTCATCCTCACCACCCATCATCCACCAGCAGCCCACCTCCTAACCATCCCCCACCAACTCCCCTCAGTCCCTGCAACCCCTTCCCTGTGTCCTTTCGCAACGTCCCAGGCGCCCATCACCGCATGCCACGAAGCCCGGGTACTCTCCACAGCTTCCAACGCAGCACAGCCAAGCAGCGCCAAGGGCCAGGACCTAAGCTGCCGCCATTGGAGAACCCCCGTGGAATTGGTGACCCAGGGAGGTTCGTTGGTTGAAACGCGCTGCAAATACCGCAGCTGCGGTCCAGAAAACATCACAGTCCGCGGTAGTTCTGGAAACTAGCCATCAGCAGCTGCCAAGATTGCTACAGCCAGATGGTTTTACCATGGCTTAGGACCCAAGTAACGAGTGGTAGCCATCCAACTAGTTGAGGCTCAACTCTTGGCTGTTACATCCAACTCCCGTATGGATGTGTTCACTAAGGGTGGTACCCGCAGCAATCCCGATACTGTCAATAGGGGAGCAGCAGTTGAGCACTGAAAAATATCTCTGTCCCCAAGCTGTTTGTGAGTTTGTGGTTGGTCAGCAGAGACTGCAAGTTCCTGAGTTGCAAAACCCAACGAATAACTACTTACAGGAGATTCTTAGTTCCGGTATAGACGTGGAATGATTGGTTCTTGGTTGTTGATATCTCCTACTACACTTAACGATTGCTAGGTAGTAGTGGATTAACCGAGCTTGTTTGTGGCCCCACTGGGGATACCACTTTGTACCCCAGCTGGCACCAAGCCACTCCGATGACATCAGAGAGGTCGTCAGGGTGTTGAAGGTGACGTCGCTGGCTCGGATGTTCCTGTGGGACGGGATCAGACGTCCTACACATGGTGTGCCTTGATATTTGTTGGGCTGAGTGATACAGCTTGGAGAACTCATTTCTGATGGATTACAACGGATAGTTGTGGAGGTGGCTGATAAACCCACCTGAATTCCTGAATGCAATGGGATGGAATTGTTTTGGCAAAACTACGGCAATTGAAAGCTTGTTGAGGTTGTTTGGTGGGAATTCACTGGTTCCTGATGAGCCTCCGTCACCTAACTCGAGGCCAAAACCAACGGTTAGGGCCTGATTATCGCTGGATAAATTGACAGTTGAGCAAATCATTGAGGTGATGGTCAGGAATCACCATTTCCCACAAAGAAGGTTGTGCACTGGCAGTCCTCTTTCCACAAATAGCTTTTGATTTCCAGCAACAGAAAGAGGGCGGTTTGTTTTGGAAGCCCCGTTGCTTTCTGCAAAGTGATATACCATCTCCTATAGACACTCTGAAGAATCCCGTCAGTTTGGCGTGTATCCATCAGCCATCATATGAAATAGTTGGCGAATGCGTAACCCCAACCGCCTTAGCCATGATGTCTCACGGCGTTTGATCCAGAACTTCATCTCAATCGATAACAGTATCACGTGCTTCAAACAAGGTAGTCGCACCGATACTGAACGGCTCATGCCAATCTGTTGAATCCATCCCAACCATCATATTCAATTCAATGCATCCAGACTACGATATCTTCAAACCATGACCAATCAAAAGTGATTACCATCATTGAGCATCATCAAGCAACCTGATCAACCATTATGAATGGTAGATCCAGATGGATAAACCATACCTAACTGCTCTATCAATCCACCTAACTTCTTAATCCAACCAACCTTCCAACCCTCCAACCATCCTAACCCACCCCACCCCATTCACACCCACCCATCCATCCATCCATCCATCCATCCATCCATCCATCCATCCATCCATCCATCCACTCCCTCGGGCGCCTTTGCCGCGCGAAGCGCCAGAGCTGCCAGGCCTCTCTCCACAGCGCCCTGTGCGCCGCAGAATTGCAGGTCACCGCGTCGGCGGAGACACTGTGGCGGAGAAGGTGGCTGGCCAGGCGCCAACCTGGTGGAGATCGCCCCCGTTGTGGATGTGTATAGTTTATGTATACGGTGCACATTTACATATATAGATATAAATATAAATACACACAGATAATATCAGATAATACTTTTAGATGCAGATACAGATATGCAATCAATATACAAGAATTGGGCATATGAGCATGATATTGAAAATCATTGGTAATGTGAGAATAACGAGCTGATTGAGGATGAAAGAAAATGCTGATTTTGAAAGTTTAGAAAATGCAATCTGCAGGGTGCACCATGCACAGGTAACTTCTCGACAAGCTGTGAAGCACCTGCCGCGCTCAGGTTTCCATTCCTCAGCAGGGCAGGCACAGGACAAATGGATGTAACAGCCTCCAGTCAAAAAGACACTGCACCGATGTCTTGCAGCCGGCAAACCAACACATAGAAGCACTAAGGCAAATGCTTGTATGTATACTACCATGTGCACTTGCTTAGTATAGGTCCCGGGGATGCCAATACATCCAAGGCACATCTTTCCTGGATGGTCTATTCAACCAATCGTGCAGAAAACTGCGGATAAAATGATACAAAGTAAATCGAACAGCAACCGATACTAAGCGTTGGTCATCCCCTATGTTTTCAGCACGAGTGTTTGTTTCTACTTCCTAGCATTAAAGATGAATATGCAAGAGTCAGAACATGTTGGCACAATGCAAATAACATCAATCACAAACCAAGCAACAGAAACAGAAACAGTGCCATGTTCAAAGCACCAACCAGCGATCGTGAAATGTCAGTACCCATCACGAATCACCCCCGAATGCTTCCGAACGCGTGGCTTCCCTGTTGAGAGCCGTACTTCCAATGACTATTTACTAGCAATGCTTGGGGATATCCATCATTTATGATTATTCCCATGACAAGCTGGATTTGACAAGCTGTGGACCACTAGTCTACCACATAAGTGGATATAGAAGCATGACAATCATTTCTGATTGAATAACCATGGATAGTCAAGCCAGGATTAGTCATCTTACATATATATATATATATATATCACCAGACTGATCCTGATGTGTTGTGTGTTGAGGTCGTCCCCCGGTTGTGGCTTGTGAATCAGCTTGTTCGCCATTGCCTTTCACCTCTGTTGAGTATTCCAGCTGTACATTGCCGGTGTATGAACTACCAAATGGTTGCCGGTGGATATCTGCAACGTAATCAGATATCATTGATGTTGACCAAGAAGAACTACGAACTACTATGTTTGATGCCACTTGTGTTAACCATCACTGATAACCAGGTGCCAGTGGGTGATTGCTTCTACCTTTGGGCGGCTGTTTTCGCTGCGTTCATCGACAGGGTTCTGAGTGTTGCGATTGGGACGGATGTGACAGCGCTGCATGTGCAGGAGAATCTCCAGGGACCTCCTGAGCCGTGCTGAGAGAAGGGCAACTGATGATGCGATGCTTGAGGATTGGTTCAGGGTTTTTTGCCATGCCATTTTGAAAATGATTTGAGTAAACAGGATACAAGTTTAATCATGATAAGGACTTTTAACCAATGAGGGTTTGGTTACTTTTAACCCATGACAAGCAATTGGTGAATGAAATGATAATCCATTATTGCTGATCACCCTCTGGGTCTGTCATGCAGAATGACTTCCCAATGACACAAGTAAATCCTGAAAATAAAGCAACTTAGTGAGTTCATAAACGCACATTGTGCGAAACCTCGTGCATTTGTCCTCTGTTCCTTTTCTTTGCACTTCTAGCTTGCACCCCTGGAGAAAAACTCTTGCTTGTCCATCTTTGACCAAAGCTTACTTGCATGAGTAAGCTGCAACCAGCCTTCTTTAGCTACCTTTTCCCTCTGGCAAATGCATCGTGTATACAATATATTTACCTTCATCTTTCATATACATATACTTGGCCTCAAGAAGAAGATCAGTAGAACATAATTATTACAAATGCTATTTTCTAACCCTCACGCGACCCAAAAAAACACAAACATTCACCCAAGCAGTTTCAACCAGTGCAAACCACCACGAGTTCACTGGGTTTACCACCTCCCCACAGAAAAACTGTGCCGAGCATCTGCCAGCGTTCCGACTTGGCCATGGCATCCACCAAGACGTTCCCAGAGATCACGTCCAGTGGCAAACGCCTACAGGGGCTGTGTGAACATACAGATTCAGTTTGCATTTGCGTGGGCTAATGCCCAGGATGGAGCAAACTTTTCCTGGAGATTCAGTGCCATGTTGTGGCTGGGCTTGATCCTTCTTCCAATTGAATAACATCAGATGGAACAACATAGCGATTGGCCCAATGTTTCCATGACCAACAGCCGCCTGCTTTGAAGCGCTTGCACTGGCACGAGGGCTTCTTGCCAGTGCCCTGAGCTGGTTGGCTCAAATCAAGCGACCCTTCCGGTCAAGTCAATCATTCGAGGTTTTACAGTATCATATATCTATGCGCAAATTACAACGTGTATGTCTGTACATGAAAAAGCTTGTTTGACAGTTATGTGCATGTGCGTTCAAACTTCAAACAAATGTAAATAATATCCGTGGTATATCCAATTCAGGACCCCAAAAACAGCCATGGATAATATCATCAAGCGATGCAAGTAGTTGAATGTCGATCAAGAAAAAAACATAATTGTGATCAGGCAGCAACTAGTTCAAACCCCACCAGTGGTCTTGGTTCGTAGTTCTCCCCTTTCTGGCCATATCACATGGTCCCTGCTAAGGAGTCCATGAATGTACAATGATTTTCCAGGGATTTCCACTGCCCAGAATCAGCTCACATTCCCTCCGTATATTCACCTGGCAGCTTCCACACTGCCTCCCCGCCTGCCCGGCCAGCGCTGGTGGCTGCTGCGTGCCAGGAACCATTTTCGTCGTCTGATGTCAGAGATGCCAGGTGCAAGATGCTATAGGCCTCTGCCAGGGACTGGAAGCAGTTCTTAGTTAGCAAAAGTACTTGTTCAGGTTTAAACTGTATTTATGCAAATGCAAATGCTACTCTCATACTGTATGAAAAATCAACTGTAACTTGCCGCTAGAGACTCCACCGGTTTGATAAACAGGTTCTTCCGGTACTCCGTAGGCAACGAAAATCACCAACCAACCAAGCAGTAGATGATGAATTTCAAGCAAACACATGGGTTTAGGCCACTTTCAAAACACCCGCTATCTCATCCCGAGCACCTGGCGCCAGCTCTTCTGACCCATGGCTCCTGAGCTGTGGGCAGGGAGACGTGGCGATGAGGAGGACCATCGTTCCAGGCAGCATCGCTTGAGTCTGAAGCCAATGGATGCGCACCCAAAAAAAAGTCCATCTGTTTTTGAACAGAATTTAGCAGGAAACCATAATCTGTTGTCTACAGCATGCCATCTCTCTATGGACCAACACATCCAGCAAGCTCCAGTCGAACTACGAATCAATGCCATTGTGCCTAATGGTCTACCTTGCACACCCAAACTGCATCTCGACAATGAATGATCACTGTTGCCATTCTGTAAACCATACATTCTCAAACATAGGGAGATTTGATGAGACGTTACTCTGCCGCATATCTTTGTGCATCGCGCTGGTCCAGAGAGAGAGAGAGAGAGATCCATCATGTGCAAACCGAGCCGCCAATTGCTCCCACCTTCCCTGCTACAAAGATAGGAAATTGAAAAATCACAAGAGCCAAACATAGTATGGAAAAACAATGTTAACAACCTTATGTTGGAGCAACCTTGTTTCTTGAATTGAGAAAATCTATGTAGGGGAGGCCCATGAACCGACAAAAGCATTCATTTCAAACGCTAAAGAGTATCCCTGCTTCTTGCAAAACAATCAAAGGGGGGGTGTTTATAGTGAGTTGCGAAACATTCCTTCTCTGGTTGTTGCATCTATCTATCATTTGACCAGCCATAGACCTCCAATACCAGAAAAATAGTGAGCCTCAGGCCTTAGTTCACAAATCACCAGCTTGGCATCAAAATGGTTTCATGATGCAATATTTCTATTGCATGATTGCAGGCCAAATGATGATTTGTTGGTATTCACCGGATCATCCAGCGACATTTTCTTGGAACTGGTATTTTGGAATATCATCAGTACTGGTTGGTTGCAACCACATCAGCCCTAGTTGCCTGCCTACATCCAACCATGCTCTGCTTTTTAACTACCACCACAAACAAAACAACTTGATATCACAATGGCTATGCCCACCATATTGCTGCGTCAAGAGCCATCTGATCAAACACCGATTGATCACTGGTGACCTGTGCATCCAAACCAGGCCTACCCCTGTTGTGGTTGACCTCAAACCCCCTTGGTCCACCCATGGCTGGTCATCGTTAGCTTCTCATCCACGGCCTTGGCCAAGGGTCCCACGGAGGATCTGCGGGTTCGCCAGGTGGGTTGCAGCTTGCGCAGCTGCATCTGCGTCAGGGCCTGCATGGCATCTGCCCATGCACCACGGTCCTGGTGCAGATGCCAAATGTCAACGCCATCGCTGACATTCATAAAGGCATGGGGTTATGTATCTAGACATATACATAGGGTAGGTACATCCACATAGATATCTATGACGTTTGGAATGGTTCATAGATATCTAGATCACATGCGCGCATAGTAGCATAGATATATTATCATTGTACTTACGTTCTTGCCCGTTATGAACCATCATCAATCACGAGTGGTTCCTAACTATCATCAACCCTATGATCAACCATCATTAATGAGTAACTATACCAAGCAAATTAATCAACCACCATCAACCCACATGACGCATCATGCAGCACCACCCATCCTACCCACCTCCACCGGTCCCACCTGGCACTGCGCCATCCACGCGTTGCCCGTGGCCACCGTGGCACCTTCCGTCGCGGCGTGCGCCAGCAGCAGCTGCCAGAGGTTCGCGTGCGCCGCAGCGGTGAAGGCACAGTTGAGGCCCACGACGTTGGCCTCGGAAGAAAGTGATATCATTGATGGTCGATGGTTGATGGTTACATTAATGCTGAATGGTGCTTGCTGATTGATGGTTGATGATGATTAATGATGATCAATTGGTGGTTCTGAAAAAAGTTCCACTGGGGAGAGATCTACAGCGTGGTTAACGACGGTGATGGTGAACTGTTGGTGTCAATATTGTTTTAACATGTTTTTTACAATTGTTTGATGAATAAGAATCACTCCTGGTTGGTAGACCAGCGGCTGGTCTGATCCATATCCAGTTGACAAACCCATCTTTAATCATCACGAATGATCATGAATCATCACACTAAATCATGGCCAGCATGCAATGATTCATCGCCAATTATGGATATCAATTATCACTTATCAGTTATCAATTATCAGTTATCAATGTTATCAGTTGTCAATGTTATCTTGGCAAACATGATGGTTAACCATGTCCCATGCAGGGCTCATGCTGGTCCACTTCCCCGGCGCCCGTGACCCATGGCCGCCTTCACCTGGACGTTGCGGTGACCCATGAGTTCCAACATCTCCAGCGAGCCGCGCCAGCGAGGCATCGCAGCCATCAGCGAGTTGTAGGTCACGACATCGGCCAGGCGTCGCTCCTGGGAGGGAAACGCGCCGGTTGGTTTGTTGGTTGGTTAGTGATGTTGGTAGGTTACTTGGTTGATGTTGGTTCAAGTTGATGTTGGTTGGCTATACTACCAGCTACATGTGGGTCCCGAAATTGAGGGAACACCTTGTTATCAATTCGCTTCAATGATCGGAATTGACATTTGGAAATTGTTCATTGCTCAGTTGTTCTTCAGCTTTATTAAGTCACAGACTGAAACCAAGGGACATGCAAGTGTAGCTCAATCTTCCATGTATCACATGAATCACCTCCTTATCCTCCAGTTGACTTTTTTGAAACAATAATTACTGATAGTTCTATATGTAGTTCTCCACCACTGAAACTGTATGACGTCTTGGTCACCCTCCCAGTTCCCTCCGTCCCCATGCCACTGCGTCCTCCGCGGCCACCAGCAGCTGTGCTCCATGGCGCCATTCGCAGCAGGCGATGGCGCGGTTCACGTGGTAGACCTGACGGCCATCGAAACTAAGCTGCTGGGACAACCCGAACTCAACCGTTGATGTAGTGAGAACCATAGGTGAATGGTTGGGTGCTTGGAGTTGAGTTTTGGAAGCCTTCTTGTAGTTGAGTTTTGGCTGATTTTTTTGTGGCTTGATTGTTCATCTCCCAAATCACATGTCTTTTTTTCATTATGCGGACTCGGCATGACCATGGCAGAACGCCAATCGATTTTAGGTTCTGTGGTGGGGCCAATTATGTGAGTTGTTAAGTTTTATGGTCGATACATGGTTTATTCAAGACATATAGTGATGGGGGATGGCCGGCGATGCTCACATCCATTTGGACAAGACCAAAGTCGCAATCATGTTGACTATGTGGTCGTGAAGTCAGCATTCAGATGCATGTGGTGGATCGGAATTGTAGCCGATGGTCACAGAAGTTAGAAAGGGGGAACTGTCATCATGTCAATCAGGAATCCATACTTTTTGTTTGGGTGCACAGTGGCGATGGACCTAAGTGGACATATCTACCATGGACATGGGAGGCATACACCCTGGAAAACCAACATGGATGTTGCCGTATGTCTTCCCTCGCCCAATTATGAACCAATAGATATACTCCGGAGCTATGATGCTCTTAGCCCCACCTGAAACAAAAATAGGTGGCTTGATCGATTTGCTTGTTAAGCAATGAATACTTCTGTTTGTTGGCCAAAAAAAGCTAGAGTGCTTGCAAGGCACGATGCAGTTTGTATTACACAATCCCAAATCACAAGCAACATCAACTTCAACCCATTTACCAACCAGCTTTGATTGTCATATCCCTAGTATTGGTGGGTTTTGCTCTACTTCTAAATACAATATCCATACCATCAATGGGAACCCATATAATATGTCTGTATGTCTTGTTTTGTTTATATTCTTATCATTGCATTTCTAAACATATTCCAGAAAAAATGCCCAGCAATATGTATATTTGGAACAGATGTATCTATGGGAACCTGAGTTCTCTGCCCATCCCCAGCTGCTCCAGATAGCGCCTCCAGGTGGCCATCCTTCAGCTGCAGAACGCTGCGCCACCTCAGCGGTGACTGGCGGTTTCCGACGGGGTGTGGCTAGGGATGTGGTGAGCCTCACGGGTTGGTGACGGCTTTTCCAACACTGGATATGTACCAATACCGTGGTGATCCCCAATGAAAACTTATCCCACCAGGTGGTGATGCCCCATGAATATCCATGAATAACCATCATGACACTGGTTGATCATATCTCAGTGAACCAACCTGGTGAAATCATCACTGATACACCATCCATCAAGTGAATCAACACTATGGATCATACGCTGGTTGAATCGGTTTTTGTTCGCGGTTGGATATTGATACCAATTGTCGTGGTAGATTATGGTATTGGGGATCTTTGACAGCGTCGGAACCAACGATGTGTATCGGACACTCGTTGCACTGCTATTGCTGTACTGATTGGTTAGGCTGATGGTGATTGTATACTAGGGATCTGACCATCAGTTGGATGACTACCCACTGAGCTTGTCTTAAGCCTACTTGAGTAGGTGGCACCAACTTATCTATTACAATCGCCCAACCAGCTGTTCTACAAGCGCTGCACACTGCTTAGATTGGGTCCGACCCGGTTCTAAAAACTTGACTATTGGATAACGAAAATCCTGAAAAAAGTCAACAGGCAGCGCACACATTTGCAAATAAAACACATGGATTGGTCTACGAAAAAACATGGTAAATATATGCACCAAAGCAAAGCGATATGTCGCATGACTTGGGCAAGTATTTAGGGACAACAAATTCTGCACATGTGTGCAAATTATATGTTCCTCCAGTGGGTGGCTTGGGTGCCTGCTGTGTAAACCACCAACCCAAGGTCTTGGATCCCAGTGACGCATCCCCCAGCATCGGCCATGGCGGCCATGGTGGCTCAGAATGCGGCGTGCTAAGCGGCTAAAAACATGGCAAAGATCCTAGTGATGCTGATCTATGGAGATCCTACATGCTGAAAACGTGATGAACGTTGAGACATGTTGAGACCAAGTCATCTCAGTTCCACTGGAAATCAGCGGGTGGTTGACACTTGGATCATTCGACCACATGACGGCCCCTGACTGCTGAAATTGCTTCCGACTGTGACCATAGTACTTGGGCGAACTGAGAACTGTGAAGAGGACCATTGCATGACATCCTTTCACAAGATCACTAAGAAACGATGTTACTTGCATTGGCCAAGGGCCAACAGTTGACGACTTGTATGGGACTGTATCTTGTTTCCGAAACATGGTCGGGTTATATACCCGGTTGCTCCAGATGCTTGGGGGGAATTTGCAGCAAGCTCTGAAACCTTCGAGATGGCGATGGCCTAAAATCATCGAATTTGAGCCTTGAGTCTCACATGAAGAAGGTGCGCAAAATTCACAAAGGCTTTGAACGATGTGCCTTTGGGTACGTCCGAGGCCAAACTGCCTTCATGCAAGGTGCTGCACGGAGTGCCCTCCTCTAGAATACGTGCACCTGCAGCTGGGTTTACAAGGTCAGAATTGGGGGGGCCCTCATTGCATCATCTAATACAATTAATAGTTCTGTGCTGGTTCTTTCAGATAATCCAGCTGCGGCAAGCAGCGTTGGTTCACAGAAAAGTAGTCAAATGTAGTCAGGTAACTTTCTTTTTGTTCGCAGGCGCAGGGTAGGAAACGGCTGTGATCTGCCATCTGCGATCCATCATGCGCTTCAAGCGCAGGGATCGTTCGACATTTGCAACGCGGGCACCGCCTCTTTGGACGATCACTTCAGCTGGTGAGTTGCGCCACGCGTAGCGGATGATATCCCTACAAGTGGGTATGGTGTCTATTGAGTGGACAATATCTGGAGGCACAAGAAAGCAACAAAACTGATGACATATACTGGGGAAACCACGCAAGGGTCTACTGAATGGTTTGATGATTTGGAAAAGATGCTGATGAATGATCACATGAATAGGCAGCCCCCACCTTTTGGTTGTACCAACATCTTCCTGCTGCCAGAAACATAAGCGAAATGGGGGCATGTTTATCTCAGTCGTTCTGTTCCACTGCTGGATATGCAAACTTCGCTCAGACTCTGCGCCTGCGGCCAATGGCGCGACATACACAGCACAGCATTCGATGACGAATCGTACCATGTGCTACGCGAATCATTGGTCATCATTCGTGCCTAATGCGATGATCGTCATAAAATGGCACACAACTCTTCGGTGGTGGTTCTTGATTGGGTGTTTCTGGTGACTGAGCAAAAGAATCTCCATGGTTTAATGACTCTACACATGAACAAAAACATGGAGAACCCTGTTGACACAAGACATCCAGAACAATCTGCGACACCTTGCACTGAAAAAACAATGGGTCGAGCTACCGATCAACTGATGCGGATTGTTTCTCATACACTGCATGAGTGTGCAAATAATCCATGACTCATGGAAAGAGAGAGCCGGTGAAGCACAAGGGAACCAACCATCAAGACACGCAAACATTGAAATCTGATAGCCTGGTGTTCATAGCTTCAAAAAAGTCAAAGAAATGAAAGCCTAGATGATGCCTTGCCAGTGGAAGGCACGTTCTCGGATTGGGAGTAAGCATTTGGATGGACAGAAACACATTAGTGTATCCACCACCATCTCCCCACCAGAATGATCTTCATGAATGCTGTAGCCATTGATTCTAAACCATCGATCTCGTCTCCACAAGGAACCATCCGAGAGCAGTGCCGGGGTGGCAATCATCAGACCATCAAACAGCCCCCAATCTGCTGCAGTATCAGGTCAGTATCTATTCCGACCATCAAACGGCATGAAGATCACCACCACCACCACCATCAGCATCATCACCATCATCATCATCATCATCATCATCATCATCATCATCATCCACTGCTGTTGGTGATGATCCACATGTCAAGTTGCATCGTCAACATCAACGGCTCCCAGCCCTGCCAGCTCCACTGGCACGGCATGGGACGCCTGAAGCTTCGTGGACGCACCACAGGCTCCAGGTGCAACGTGGACGCGTCCAGGGCACCCGGTGCGTCAAGGTTGGAGGATGTGGCGCCTGCCACGCGGAAGGATTGGTGGGTTGACCATCTGATGATTCCATGGCTTAATAACCATTAAATTGGAATGAGAAGTAAGGAATAATAAGGTACTTAACATTACTTAACACAAGTAATCATACGACCTAACACTACTGGTTGCTGCTTAAAGAGTTTTCCTTCTCTTTCGGTGTTCGCGCTGGAACCACCAATGCCAACTGGTTGAAACTTCACGGCTTTCCATGGGCAGGTTGGCTGCAATGTGGAACCCCGTGGCCAGTGTAGGAAATGTCTGGTTGCGATCGTCACCAATCAACCATGAAACAGGATGGCTGGTCAAAAATGGTATCCAGATTGGTCATGACTGCTTAAAACCGGTAGCGCTGCCAGTGCTGCCAATGAATTTCATCGGGTGGTTGCCTGTGTTCGTTTCAAAAACATGTTTCCGGTGGCTTTTGGATTTGTTTGAATGGTGCAGTCCCAGTTTGAAATTGGCGAGAACCCAACCATACTTGATGGTTAAAGAAACCCAAGGGTTCCAAGACCTAGGAGGTTCATGATTGGCCCCCAAAAGAATAAGCAACCAATATTAAATCAACAAACTTGAATCCAGTGACTTAATCAATCCGGTGACTTACGGCACCCCCCTGGGGCCCATGGGGAGCCAGTGATGGAGGTGGGCGCCACTTCCCTGGCCACCTGCTGAGCCCATCTGGCCACTTCCGCTGGGCAAAGGCGGCAGACCCTTGGTGGCCACGTTGCCTTCGGTCTCTCCTGGAGGCACTGGGCTCAGTGGCTTTCTGTGTAACGGTTTCCAGCGGTTGATCATGGATGATCACACCAATGACTTGATGAGGAAAATGAGTTGATACCAATGGTTTAGGGGGTTGATCAAGATTGATCATAGTTTTACCAATTTTATTTGTTGATAATGGCTCTCCAATGGTTTGATACAGAACCTTGATCATGGCTTTACCAATGGCTTATAATTGGTCGATCAAGGTTGATAACAATTCGCGATGGCCGATCATGGCCTTTTCTACTCCTGGTCCATGATGCTTGATAAATTGCCATTGGTAGATCAATCACAACCGATTGCAGAAGATTATGGTTGACAATATGTTCTTGGTGCTTAGTACAGGTTGATTGTAACTGTGAATGCAACTGTCCACCAACTTGGAAGGGTAACCCTCCTACGGTGCCCTACTGGTACCACTCCCTGCCTACCCTACCACTGATGAGAGCTCGTTGTTTCTTGGGAACGGCACCGCCACACCTTCATCGTCCAGGAAGAACTCCATCGGCAGCTGCAACTCGGGTCCTGCAACTTCTCGGCGGGGATTGCTTTGGGGCTGCGATATCAGTGGCATGATGAGTAGATGAATGATAGATATCAATATATCATTGTATCAGATTATGATGATTATTATGATATATTGATTTGATATACAAATTTGCTTGATGCAATAGATATATCACTTCTAGGCATCCTCTGGTAAAGCAGTGAATCATAGATGAACCTAGGCATCCTTTAGGTACTGTACACGGCTCCGGACAGGGTCAGATCTGTAGAGCTGACCTACACTGACGCCTGTAATGTTACACACATAAGCAACGCTGGTTGGAGCCACCATGTTCATAGCTTCCAGATGGCTTGGGGCTGCACTCTGGTCACGCAAAACACATATGCATTGGAAGAACGACAATGAGTGTGAGAAAAAAGTTTAGCCATGACACCTCTGCTGTGTGCAATAGCAATCGATCTCGGCCGAGAGGGTGAGAATCAACCTTAACACAAGTTGTAGCCATACATAGCCATGCCATTTTTCGTTGGGCGGTTCTATGCAGCTCCCAACAGAAATCCACTGATTAAACACCCAACTATTCATCATCTTTGGCACAAGGTACGGATTATCAACCATCATTTAACCAGCCGGGAGTATGATGATTACTAATTAACTAATTCAGCTGGCAATAATCATTTGAACCAACCTTGAATAATTAACAACATCATCTTACCACGGTGATTTGAATCATTGACTAACCAACCGAAGGAACCAACTATCAGCTGGTCATTGATCAACCGGATTGTCAATCTGGGCGGCTCCCCGAGTGTCAGCTGGATAGTATCCTCAGTGGTGAACCATCTTTGACCATAATGTCAATTGATTACCCATGACTTACAGGCATTAATCGGTAATGATAGGTATTGATGTCACTAAGATCCAATGGATATTTCTGATGGTCAATCATGCATCGTTAATAGTTACAAGCTGGTATCGAACCATCACTAGTTAAGTATACAATCAATCTATCAGGTTCGATGTCAGCTGACATTTCCAACCATGATATCGGTTGAACCGGATAACCTGATCTATATCAGCTATCTTGGCTGATCACATGTAGAAACAGGCTGAAACTAGCTGGATCAGCCAAGAAACTGCAGCTAGACCCCTAGAAACAGCTATCACTAGAGATCCATTAGATCAATTTTCCACCCAGCTATCTCTATTAGCTGCTGGAAACACCTAGAAACACGTAGAAACACGTACAAACGCGTTGAAACTCCACATCTTTACCGGTTCACCCTGGGAATTCGCTGTCCTCCAGGCCCTGCCACGGGAATCGCCGGCAGTGGTGGAGGAGCACCGGGCGCCTGGAGAGAAGTGATCCTTAGCCTCAACCCGAGGTGAATGACCCTAGCTTTGTGATGGTCAATGGTGATGCCTGATGTTACTTGATGTTACTTCATGTTATAGTGCTTGGTTGAATCAACCAGGTGAATCTAGCCATTAACAAAGTCTAACCTGGTTAATCATACTAACAATGATGGTGAATGCATGATAGTTAATGTTACATTGACCAAGTGGTTGTTGATGATGGTGAAGCTAGGGTCATCATTCACCCTTTGTGATGGTTAATGACCAAGTGGTTGTTTAAGGATTGTTCATGATGTTCATGACTGTTTTAAGGATTGATAATTGATAACGATGGTCAATAGTAGATAATCAGAGTCGATGATGGCCAGCAATCATGATGAGCCATGGTGGTCAATGAAGGTTAATGATGGCCGACAGCAGGGTACAACAAAAATCCAATAATTGATTGAAATGGTGGGTTTCGTCGGTTACGGTAACTAGCGTGGTCTGCTCTCAGGTCGTGGGTGATAATCGAGACCTCTATTAGTCATGGTCGAATGGTCCCATGGATTGAAGCAATTTTTCTGCGAATGCTCCTGTCATCACATGGCTTAACAATGGCCATTGCACGAAAGGCTTCCCCAGAGTTCAGCGCCACGATTCTGACCAACAGAGTGCAGGGAACCACCAGGGTTCCTGGAACCAAAGAGTCAATGATGATGGTCCCATTACACGCATTGTAGCTTTAACCATGCAACACATTACAACCACTCCTATGTCAATATCTTGGAAGGTCATGATGGTTTAAGTTACGACAGTTGCAGCTGTAGCGGCTCTTGTAACGGTAAATTCATCAAAGTTATGTTGATAAATTCTAATTATTACAAGAATGAATTCAACTTTATTGTATGATCCCATTATAACACTTCCATCGCCGCAGCAATAACCAGAGGATCTACACCGTAGCCACCTGCCTTCAGCGCCGGCAAGAAGAGTATCTCGCCGCCATCCTGCGTGCCATCCTGCAATCCATCCTGCAATGGCACCCTGACAACCCTCCCCATGGCTGGGACATGATCCATTGATGTTAACCCAACTTGGCCGACACCATTGACATTTGGCTAATGTGTTCCCAATATGTTTCTAATGGCACCATTTCAATTTCAATTTTCCACATGTTTTCGCAATCAAACAAATTGAATGTTCGACTACAAGAGGATTAGATTCTTTCCGTGGCTCTTGAGGGAATTCATGTTCGATTGTCGCATGGCGATGACCAAAGGATCAGATGGCAAGCTGGAATGTCCCATTCAAAAATGACTTCCCTCTACCAATGATCCAATGATTTTCCAGCCCCTTCAATCTACCAAAGGGTACTCTTCATGCTTGTGTTCCGCGCAAAAAGCTTTGCATGCTATAAAACTTCATCAAGCAATATGATGAATGAATGGTTGACTATCAACCACCAGTCCAACACTCAACCAGTAGTCATAAGTCCACTATCAAGTCAGCCAAGTACCAATCAACATATGTATTAACTAGACACCACAGTCTATGGATTTATCCCATGTGACTCAACTCAACCAACCTATTCACCTGGCTGTGGGTCAAAACCGTGTACCCCTGGTTCCCCAATCATCAGCCATTGTTTTCATTGTTTTCACCTTTTATTAGTGGGTTATTATCCCCCAATATCCATGGTACATATTGACCCATAGCCACCTCAACCAACCCATTCACCCGCCGTGTGAACCCTCCCAAGCCGCGATCCTTCGTTTCCGCAGCCGTCCGCTGTGCCCCTTTCGCAGCGCCATCGCGGTCGCTCGGCTGAGTGGCCTCTGGCGAGGCGTCTTCCAACACCTGGGTGAGGCGAGGACAACGAAGTGTGGAGAGATACCAAGATCGGTCATTGATTATCTAACCACAACTGTCACTAAGAAACTCTATTAATCAACTAGTCAATGGATTAACCAACCAGTTGATCAACCAATTGATTAATCAATCATACTCCATTAATCAACTAACCATCAACTAGATTGGGTATAGTTGTTGGATGGTTAGCTCATTAATCGAGTATGATTGATTAATCAATTGGTTAATTGGTTAATCTAGTTGGTTAGTTATAGTTGTTTGATTGGCATGACACACCATTGATTAATGATAGGTAGTTGATTACTGATAGTTGGTTGATCAATTATTGGTATCAAATACCACAATTAGTTTGTTGGTTAATGATAGTTGATTAATCTGAGTATCTCACAAAAATGATATCGTATCAAAAAAATGTGCTGATACACCATTGATTAATTGTTGTTTGATTGGCATGATACACCATCGATCAATGATTGATGACTGATAGTTCCTTGATCAATCGTTGGTATCAGATACCAGAATTAGTTCGTTGGTTGATGATAGTTAATTAATCTGAGTATCTAAAAAAATGAGATCGTATCTCAAAAAATGTATTGATTAACGAACACTAATTTGAGTATAGCAAAAAAAATGTGTTGATTGATGATAGGTAGTTGATTGACAATGACCATTGAATGTCAGTGAAGGTGTCAATATGGAGGCTCTGATCAACTCAATGTAGTGAATCTCACAAATTGGGATACATGCCTTGTGTTGGGATCTCGTCCATTCTGGAGTTCGCTCTGAATCGAAAGATTAACTCCTCACCTTTTTATCCTTTGGATACTAAGGAACCCATAACATGGATGGAAACAGATCCCCAGAAGCCAAATGATACATTGCCATGGAAGGAATTAGCGACTAAAGCTTCAAGAATTGCTCAGGTTTTTGAATGCAGGTCATTCATTAGTCTGTTGGAGTTCAAAGCAGTACCCTCTGCGAGACCCAGCATGGCTTTTCTTCATGCGATATCAGATTGGTTACATCCAACCATCCTATCTTGCTCCTCCAGGCACCAGGTTCATGTCCCATAATAACCAATAGCAAACTCACCATTGCTTGCTATGGGATGTTAATGACCAGCATAAAGCATCTCTCAACCAATATTTACTCTCTGCAATTGCTTCTGGTTGAGGCTATGATGAATTCGCGGCACCATCCACCCACCCAAACTTGATGTTGGGAAATTGCTGGGCCTCATCATCAAAGCATAAGACGATCCAACTGGGCAAAGTCCCCACAACAAGCGTTCCGCCTATATGAACTGCGTATGGGTAGAGTGGCTTGCAAAGCGGTGATGTCAATGACAACCATGACCACGACCATGATGTCGATAAAAATGGATAATTGGTATAAAAGTGACAATGCGTGACGGTGGTGATACATGCCAATGACAGTGGGTGTGAACATTGATGATGGCAGAATCAATGCTTGAAAGCGCATGAGAGTTGACGATGTAAGATGATAGCTACGTTTTTTGAGAAAAACACAATGATGATCCTCATCACGATCACGATAGTTTGTCAAACAATGAATTGTCATGCTTGTGACAATCATAAGTATGACTATGTCACATGTTCATGGTTCAAAATGACAATGTTCACATTAACAGTACTGATAATTAATGATCATATCATGATTTCAACATCACGGGTTCATGATCAACTTCAAAACTAAGAACATGAACCAAGAATGATCAATGAACATATGGGGGGTTCTTACCTTACAATAGGGGACCCAAAAAATGGTTGGTGTACCAATGAACAAAGGTAAATATAGGATGATTTGGGGGATCCCCTATTTTGAGAAACCACCATATCATCCTTAAGCCATTCATTTGTAAATGCAAGTGATAATAAAAATGTGTAAAACCACCTGTTCAACAACTGCTTCAATGATCATCCACTTCCAAGTGCCTTTTTGTCATCGAGGCGGCCGCTACACGAGTTGAGCGTCTTGCCATCGGCAATCGCACTGAAGCTTAGGTTCAGTGGCGTCAAACCAAGGACTTGGTGCCCGCAAGTTAGATGTGGCTTAGTCCTTGGTATGTCGTTGGTATGTTTGGTCAACCATGACAACCACTGAGACAACGTCTGAGATAACCACTGAGACAACCACTGCGACAACCATGGGCAATAAGCTACTCAGACATTCGCTGCCGAGTTGGTCATCCATCATAACCAACCGAGATTCTCTGTTCTAAAGCTGGAAGCTGTGGTTCTTCGTGGGTGCAGCTATGATGGTGAATCAACCCAGATTCCTGGTAGGGCATTGGTTCATAGTCATCACAAACACCATGGCTGTCAAGCAACCCTGGTCCCCTATGGTGAACATCCCAAAATGAACCGAGTGCCCTTTTATTGGTATGTAGACGAACACCCAACATTGATGACATATTTTCATGATTTAATCCTTTAGAACAAGTAGCTCAGCATTCTTGGTTCATGTGCTATCCAGTGAGTTGTTATGGTCATAAGTCACGTTTACCTAACCAGGGGGCACCACCTTGTGAGCAAATTCGCAACCGAGATGGATGCAACAGACTGCGCTTACCGGTCTCAAACCTGGGAAGAAACAGCAGTCCGCTGCTGCGGGGGAGGTGACATGCACTCAGATTTCTTGCCTACATAGCGATATCTGACGTATTCTGACGTGAAAAGAGTCCCCATATACCGATCCAGAACTGGGAGTGATGCAAACCAACGCTGGTGTTGGGCAGTACCATTTGTCATATCCTTTGGCTACATCCCCAAATGACAGGCTCATGATCACGACAGCCAACTGTAGATTATTTCCTTCCCATGTGGGGAAACGACCAATTCATAACATAGCCTGTCATTTGTAGGTACCCCAAAGTACTCACTTGTCATGACCATTGCAAATTTCATCATAAATCAACCTGTCTCGGAATGCGAAAGAGGCAAGTGGTATTAGGAGTACCTTTGATTCAGACTTTAGACAGTGATTGCGACTTGATGGAATGATTATCCAAATGCTGGCCGAGAAATTGTCAAGCGTCTTTAAAAAAAACCCTTCGATTTTAGCAGCCAGCTGTGCTGGATCAACATGTGAAGATCCCAATATGCTTCTTACTTACCACTGGTAGTAGCTGAACTCTGTGCATTCACGGGATCCTTGGGTTGTTTCCTTTGGATCACGTGAAGGTGATGACCAAATGGTCACACAAATCAATGTACCAAAGTGCTGCGGTTGCGCTACTGGAATCGCCTTCCGCCTATTGGATGAACCATCTTGCGCACTGATTCAAAATGTGTCCTGACACCAAGATACCCTAGCGAAAAACAGGCAACCTGCTTCAAAACTGGATGGTCGTTGGGGCAACCAGCTTTCACTCTGCTTCGTGGAACCGACAGGGCGAGTGGCGATCCATCTTTCTGTGAACTTGTGTGGATCAGTCCAAGCCAGTTGAATCCACACATACCTTCAGTGGTTAAGCTCTCATTTGCAAAGAACTATCCAGCAACTCCTGGTGGTGCAGCCAAGCTGCAGAATACAAAGCCATGTATTCCAGTTGGTAAACTTACAAATTTACAGGTCTGACATGGTTTGACTCTGGATATACAACTAGCCAAACAGTATCTACAGTAATCTTTGTGTTCTACTGGTACAATCTTCACAAACAGCAAGACTCCCCATATGCGCAGCACTGCATGCGAGTCTTGGAACCGTTCTCGGCACCCCCAGATCTTTTGCTGGGAAAAAACGTGACGGGCTGATAGCAACGTGCACCAAACACAGGCTCAGCAGCTACAAACTCTTTCAACTTCCCTCCACTTGCCTGACTATCAGCTCTGTCTGAAAATTGTCTATCAAAACTGATAGACATCGCTGTGGGTCAAAAACTGGATGCGGTTCTTTCCCCACACCGACACTGAATTGGGGCCCGTTGGGAATGTCTTTAAATAAAATATATCTCAACAGCAGCAACTTCTAGCAAACTTGAGCCACGGCCACTTCCCCCAGAATCTTGTCAAGCAGATCGGACACTCCTTTCAGCCGCTCATTGTTTGAGATTCCAGGGTTCCGACTCCACTTCGTGGATGATGATGATGATGATGATGATGATGATGATGATGATGATGATGATGGTTGGTTGGCGTCAACTAATACTGATGACAACAATCGAGACAACTGGGCAAGTAGCAGCCACCAACGATGGCTGCCAACAAGCAAGGCAGAATCATATCCAGCACCACCATCTGCAGATATCATCATCCACTTTTGTCGGCTAGTAAATGCATATTGCTGATAATCATTGTTACAACTGCTACTAGCAGCCGTCATTCTTGCTCTTCGTCCTACAACAACGACAGAACTTGCTAATTGGCAGAGTTACCATGACTAATTGTCATATTTACATGATGGGAATCAGTGATGGCCAATCATCGGTAGCATTGCTGACTACCTTCTGTGGCATGATGGACGATGGCCACTTGTAATTCCCATACAATACTTTAGATTCATTAGATTGGCCATCATCATCATCAGTTACTAGCCAAATTATAAACCATTACTTGTTCTCCAGTATTATTCACCAATGCTGATGAGTAATCACTATCAACACCGATCAATTCATCACTACTATCAACCATTAGCCAATATCAACAAATTTTAACCATGAATGATTCTGAACCTTCATGTCCAAATCTTTTATGCTTACTATTTGTTGATACTAACATTGGTTGACCATGATGCGTGTTAACCCGTTTGGTTGAGTCATTCTCATGCGCATGGTTGCACCTCTGGGCTGGCCATGTCTCACTGCTGCTGCCAAGCTATGGCTGGATGATGAGGCGTTGCACTTCGTAAGTGGCCAATCCTAAGGCAAAACCAAGGGCCTGGGCGGCAAAGCCAAGGGGAGCACACAGTTGAGAGGATGGGAATGGTGGCGAGTCAGTGATGGTTCTGAATAGTGATGATCAATGATCATTGATGGTTAATGATGATTCTAACTGTTGATGGTTATGATCAGTGGTATGGTCAGTGGTTGTTGATAGTCTTCATTGATGGTCAGTGGTGATCATTGATGGTTAATACTGGACAATGGTGGTTCATGCTGATGATTATTGGCTGGACAATGTGATGTTGAGATTGTTCATGTCGACCAGCCAACCATTAAACAACATCCATCAATGGAAGGTACATACGTGTCCACCGGCATGCGCCATGATCTTGCGGGTATCCTTCAGTAGGAAACACAATTTGTTTGTGATGTCCGATGTATTCTTAGATGAACAGTGGGCCAATCCCCAACCAAATTACCAATAGACAAGAAGATATGGCTTGAAAACATCCCAAACGACCCGGAAGTCGTACATCTGGCAATTCTCACTGCTGATTTTGATTCCACATTTTATAGCATGTTTACCCGGATGGCGCGGCCATCCCACTGTCTTTGGTAGTCAGTCTTGGTGACCTATGTCGGGTACTCAACCACCTATCTCCATCGGCGCCGCGACAAGTTGCAGCCCACGGGGAAATGCGCTTGGCGTACCACAGGAAGCCCACCTCAGTGGCGACTCCCAGAAATGTCCAGCCTCTTCGTTGAGAGTTTCCAGACAGCTGCAGGTGACTGACCAGCTTGGGAGAAATCCTGCAAGACTAGAACGATCACCTCTCGGAAAAAACATGTCATAGAAAATTTGCACCAAACATAGGTTTCACGCGTATTTCATGAGCCAAAAATATCTACACACAATGGATGACTTGTTCCAACAATCTCCACATGCTACTCTTTTTGCCGTTTGCATCATGTGCTGCGGAACTATTCCGGTGCGCCAAGTGCTGCGGGATGCATTTCCGAAAGTAATGGAAGTGGTTGAAGAAGTGTTGATCATGTCATTTGTCAAATAAATGTGATGATACCAATATCTGATCATACATATGTATATCACGAGTGATAGTACGGCTAACATCAAAAATGTTCTTCTCAAAAAATGATAAGATTGAAGCATTCAAAAAACTGGTTACTTTCGGGATCCAGTTGACAAGTGCTGAGCATGGTGGAGGATATCAGGCAAATGCGGGGAAGATGATCATATCACTGTACAGCAGCATAATTTTCACTTTTTACTATAACTATGTGCGTGAGATATTGGCTAGATACCTTGGTGAGACAAATCATTTGTACTACTCAACCAACAGATGCAGTAGTCGACCACCGCCCAGATCCATCTCCTGATGGACGACATCAACTGCAGTGTCCCAAGAACGATGACAGGAGTTTCCAAGGCACCTCTTGTTGGTTGCTCTGATGAATCGGCAGTACTCAACCATCATCAGTGATCATTAACAATCATTATTAATGATGGTTATTTGCCATGTTAACCTTTACTGTATGTTCATGAATGATGATTAATGATGATTTATGATGATGAATGATGATTAGTGGTTTTTGATCGAATAATGATTATTCATGGTACAATTGTTCATTCATGATCGATTAACCATTGTGTTGCCAATGCTTAGCAAAACCCGCACTGAGTGTCTGACATGTTCCAAACCCATCAGGGTGACACCTCGCAGGGTGCCGAGCTTGCTGGACTGATACGTATCACCAAAAGGGGCACCTCGAATAGGTAGAGTCTATTGAAAATGCTGATATCTAGTTGAACATATTCAGATACCCATTCTCTATCCAAGGGCCCTTTCCATAACAGCCTTAACAGGAAAGGGGTTACCCCAAATCACTGGCATCCTTGAAAATGTTGTATTCTTTCGGGAGGTTTTTGTGACCAAGTTGAACATTTCTTGGGGGAGAGATTATGTGAGGGTCAAACCTCCATTTCGTTTTCGCCTCATTAAATGTGAGGCTTTAACCAACAGCGATGACGAGTATTGCCCGTATAGCACGACTCCGAGCTGGTACTTTCCAACTAGGTACCTTGCCGTGTTGGAAAAACAAGTATAGTATAGCTGGCAACAGCGGGTACTGCATTCCATGTCAATTTGGCATAACGATGATACTTGGGATACGTTGGACACTGTATATCAACAAATTAATTCAAGTCAATCAACAAATATCTCAAAGTATTCAAGCTCCAACTTTAGGATACATTTTGTTGGCTTCCATGGTTGGTCTGGACGCCCCCAGCATGGCAATCTGGACAAACTGGTGATGGGACTCCAGCCACAAACCAACCATTATCCAGCTTAAATGTTTGCCAACCACTAAGTTGAATAACGGTCCAATGAATCCAACAATTGTTAATAAGGGATCCAATCATAATAATAACAAAAATAATAAGAATAGTAGAAATAATACATTATATCATGTCGACCAATATTGACCAACCATTATCCAACTTATCTATCTATGATCACCATTAATCGATATGGCCGATATATTGGCAACCATTCACAACCCCTGGCCGATGTTGATAACATCAAGTAAATGTAACTATTCAAATATCACCAACCTAGACTACGAACCTCAACTAGCCGTTTATCATCCGTGATTAACCGTGATTAACCAACATTCACATGGATGTTGGTCAATTACGATTACATGGTCAGTGTTGGTGATTGACCACGGGCAAGTGTTGACCACTACTGTACTACTTACAGGTTGATCAATCATCATTCGCACAACAAGTCCTCCAACCCACTGGCAACAAGCCATTGACAAACCGCCCCCCCGATGACCTGCAACACTTCCGACTGCCAACATGGATCCACCTGAGGCAGCCAGTGATGTCCAGGGCTATAGGCTGAAAATTGATTGGCTGTTGGTTTTACACCAGGTAGCTACATCATCAGGAATGGTGTGCCATGAGACTACTTTCAATTCTTGCAAAACAATATGCAATTTTTGTTCAAAGCCGCCGTTGACACATGTTGATACTACGTGCGCTTCATGCCCATCAGTACCCAACCGGTATCAGCTATAGGTGTACATGTGATGCCGAACAGAAAACTCATAAATTATTGCTGATATCGCCTCTGGACCCTACAGAAATCCACTAGTAATGGGCCTACCTACTAGATGGATGAACCCCAAACCACTGGCATTACCATGCCATGACTCATTTGGGTGTTTCTCAAAATAGGGGTACCCAAAAATGGTTGGTTTATTACTACAAATGCTTTATCTAAGGATGAGTTGGGGGTCCCCTATTTTGAGAAACCACCATTTACCATGGTATCATCCACCACTTCCCAAGGTCGTTAGAGCTGTCCGACTTCAGCCGCTTGGTGAGTCGCCTGTGCCAGCAGCAAGGGCCACCAAGTGCCACAGTGGGTCGTCCATCGGCACCGGTGTGCCATCCAGCTGTTTGAAATCCATGGAGGCCTGTGCCACGGCTGCTGGCGATCTATTGAAGGCCCAGCTTTAGAGGTGACCAGATGTTAGCCTTTGGTTGGTTTGAGACACCTTCCTTGAAGGTGAAATTAAGTAGAGGTTCTGTTGCTTTAGTGTGGTGACCGAAATGGGGAAGTTGAAATCATATTCAGCAGGACATTGAACAGAAAGAACGGCTTTGACACTAGTCCACTGGTTCGTGACAGAAGGCACCATCTTATAGTACCTCCGCTACTGCTTGCCAGCTGTTGTGGGTTACAGCTGTGAATTTGCTTTTCAAAGTTATCATGTTCCGTCAATGATTGGGTGGCACCATGTATCAACATAGCCATTTGATGCTTATCATTGGTATGCTCTTGTTCTGGTTGGCTCCTCCCATGGCTGCTTTTTGTTGATCATGTTTTACTGTATCAAGTGTTGAAAGAATCCATCCAGCCACTCACATCCATGAACCATATCCTCCATGAACTATAGCCACAAAAAGATACCATCATTGCAGTAAGATCCAGTCAGCAGTTATCTGCTGTTGCTGGCAAGCACAAAAACTTACCATCAGCCAGCAACAGTGGATAACTATCACAGTGATAACAAATGTTGGATAACAAGTTGTTATCAGCCATCATAGGTTTTTGTTATCAGTAGCACCTGGTTTTTCTATGGTAAACACCTGGTAAACAGTAGGCAGTAGCACCTGGTTTTTCTATGGCGGCGAAGCACCAGAGAAGCCGCTGCCCTTGGCCATCGCCCGCCTGCACTAGGGGCACGTTGTCCACCACGGCGGAGCTCACACCCAGTAGCGCGGCCAGCAGCAAGTTGCTGCCCTGGGTCACCTTACCTGGGCAGGTGACCATAGGTGGGCCCATGCCAAGCAGTTGAGTACAAAGACTTTGGGAAAACGATGCTGGTAACAGTAAACTACTGGTTGGTACTGAATAACAGTTGAATACTTGTTGAATGAGTATGACTAAGTGACAAAGTATTTTAAGGTGCTGTTAGCAACGCCTCAAGGCTTCTCCCAACTTCGTGCATGTCGACCTGCAACTGAGTTGTGGGTGTCCGAGTGTGTCTGGTGGCGGAGCTGCCGCCGAGGAAAAATAATACGTGTTGTCTGCAAAAAAGCATGTTCAAACATGTTCGAATCCGTACTCGAAAACAAGTAACTGATCATGTTCTCTCAAGTTATACCGAACAAATCCCATTCTCACTGCAAATCGTTTGGTTCACACAGCACCAGGGTCAAGGTTGAGACCCACAATCCTGTGAAAATGAACGGGTCGATCAAGACACCCTGTTCTCAGTGGCTTCCCATCCCCCAACTGAAATCATCATTGCGCGGCTGGCAAATGGTGGTAACTTTCTGGTCATGGAAAGCAACATCCTGTTGACTTGCGCGACAAGCAGCTTGAGAGTTGATGTTGATAACATTAATATGATTGTAAATCGCACTGAGTTGAATGATATGGTTGATGTTGATGGAACTTGCCACAGCAACTCAGTGGCAACAGCAGCCACAACAGCTGTGATGTAGCTCCATAGCCTGATGTTTGAAGCGCCATCGATGGCAAGACACGCATGGCCTCGGTGTAGAATACCAAGACCTGCGCCGAAGGCTGATGGCAACCCTTTGCAGTGCACCTTTCGGCGGTTCTGATCGCTGGGATCCACTTCGAACCACAGGATACGAAGAACCAGGAGGTGTTCAGAAAAGGAAAGCTGTGTAAAAAGTCACAAGTTCGAACCTCCGCTTCACGAACAAAAAACTCAGAGTGAGTTTACGTGTGCCAACATCCAATGTACAGAGAACCTCTACATTTGGGATGTTGTTCTGGATCAGTGTACTAAATTGCACCAAGAACTTCTCGATCCAAACTCCCAAATGTTTCACCAAACTCCCTGACTTCATCCACCTCGGTGTCCCCGCCTCGGCGGATTCGAGGCAAGCAACTCCCAACAAAACTCCGGTGAAGAACCTGAGGATTTGCCCAAGCATCCCAAGGCGTCCAAGGGGCCCAAGGGCCCCAAGCACCAGTTTCACGAGATGTAGTGTACACTGATATGGACAGGGCCATATGATGGTGAGAACTGTACTAGCTGTTGTGGTTTAAGTTGTGGTTTCCATGGTGTCCCCAAACCCCAGGTACTTACTTGATACAAGCCGCTTTCCCTGGGGCAAAGTTGCAAAGTATGTCTACATATCACTTACCAAAATGTCTCACCTACTTAGAATTGTTGCAGCGACTTCCGTGCTATGATCAATCTTTGGGATTGTAGGATGATCCCGTCGTTCATAGCCAGCCCCAGATTATTCAAGAACCAATTGGCGTCATTGGAACCACACTGCACAATCATCTTTCTCTTGAGTATTCTTCTCTACCAGTGACCCGTATTGGCTATCAACCAACAATATTGCCGTTACAGTACTAACCAGCAGTATTCCCGGCCGTTGTTGGTCCCCATGTTTGCTGGTTATCACTACTATCAACTGCATAGTTGCCTATCAACTCAACAAATTGGCGGAATAATTCCCTAGGAGCGGGCAAGTATCAACAACCAATCCTGGTTATGGCTGGTTATTGCTTGTCATTACTGCTTATTGCTGGTTCTTCACCACCATTCACCACCATTCGCCAGCATCAACTCCAGCACTTCCACAGGTCGCCATGCCGTAGGTCGCTGTAGCTCGCTGCGACGGTCCAAGGCGCAACAAACTCGTGAGGTCCACGTTGTGCAGAGCAGCAGGGACGCCGTCCTTGTGTGGTCCATGGGGAACCTCGTCCTCAGAGCTGGTTCGACGAAGGGAGCTGGTGATTCGAGAAGGGTGGTTGACCAGCAATGGCATGATGCTATGGCTTTATTAGCATTATTAGTTTTACTAGCAATGGCATGATGCTATGGCTTTAGCCACTGTTTTGAGAGAAAACATTGTAATTTACAGTGTTTTATGATGATTTTCATTCAAAAATTGCAGCCTCAGGAGGGACCGTTCTGTTATTATATGGGTGGTAAAACCTGGTTTTTGGTTCTATGGCTTTATTAGCATTATTAGTTTTACTAGTCTGGTTTTACTGTAAAACTGTGGTTGGTATTATATTGGTGGTTTATATTGGTAAGATTATATGTTGGTATTATATTGGTGGTACCAGTTTGCTGGTAAACCATATTCTATTGGTGGTTTACAAGCAATAGTCATATTCTGTCGGTGGTTTACCAGCCATATGATAACCAGCAAACTAGTAAAACCTGGTTTTGATTCTATGGCTGATTATTATATAGGTGGCATCAGTATTTGAATCATGCTGACAAACTCAAGGTTTTTTTTGCAAAAGGTAGTTGGCATGAATACCAATGATTTACTTGATAAAAGTGTCTTGTCGTTAGTATCCCCAGGTGATTCATGGTTCGGTGTGGTATCAACTGGCTAGTAAAGTAGATGTACCCTTTCTAGGGGTTCATGAATTTCACAACACATATGGACAGCACACATCTACCTGCGTTCGTGATAATTTGATCGATGAATCCGGACACCATCTGGAGGTTGAAAGAATCAAAAGAGATAAAATCAAGTCACCCTTGCTCATTGGTGGGTCTGCAACACTGAGCAAATGCCCAAACTACAAAATGACACATTGGAAGAATTGGAAAGTCTGACACCGCGTGTATTCTTCATTCACAAATCCTTCCCCTCTTCTTGCCGCATTACCGCTGCTAGCACGATGACACATCACAACCTAGTGATGCACACATCAAATTGTTTTTCCATTCTGCCACTCTTAATATCCTTAGTTATCTCCATATATCATAATAAAAGTAACATCAAGTAACTACAGTGTTTGCTGCTGGTGGGTGTTGCTGATGATGGTACTGATACCTTCTGCTTGAACCAATTGGCTCATCATCAACCCACCGTTTTGTGTCCAGGAGCCGGATCGCGTCCGGCTTCCTCATCAGCAGCCGCAGCCTCGGCCTCCTCTTCTGCAGCCAAGTCAGCCATTTCTGACCTGAAACCGCCAGGAAACAGCTGGGAAGTGATGGTACTTCAGCTGGTTTATGATGGATAACCAAGCGGAAATGGTTCATGCAGCTAGTTAACATGGTTTATGATAGATATATAATGATGGTCAACATAGGTCCTTGGAACTTCCTTCCCATAGACGCTGAGGGAACACTTTGTAACAAGGTCATAATTGGCAATCTTGTAGGAAATGGGTTTACGGTGATGATGGTTGACCGTGGACATAACTTAAATCACGTACTATGACTCTGTGAAAATGTCCACACAGCCTTGCCAGTTGGTTTGATCCACGCACATTGCAGTATAGATTGTATATGTATATGTATACTTTCCAACAAATCCGTTGCACCATATATATACTAGCCGAAAGTTCCGCTCTTGCGGGGGTCGGTTGACTAAAGACTAGTCCAGTGCGAAGACCAGAATCCACTCCGTTCCCTCGAAAAGGCGGTCTTTGCAATCTCTTGGCGATGCTTATCACGTGGGGTCTTGGCATGTCTTGGACTATAGACCATGCTGATCTTCATGAATCTAAGTCAGCCCATCACAGGATCCATCCGCGTTGGAGTGAAGGTGCAGTCAACGGTGGTAACCCATTGCTGGTTGACGGATCGTTCAGATGTCGAGTGACACCAACCAGAAGACGCCCAAGGCAAGCATCATGCCCAGGTAGGGCGGCAAGGCAGTGACCTAGCACAACTGCGCTCCCAAGCGACGACTTTCAGCGGACAGCAGAGAGCCATGGGGAAGAGCTTTGGTTTCAAGATGTTTCAAGTAAATCAAGGGGTAAGTGAAGCTGTTTTGATTCTGGTAGATTTTGAATAGAACTGGGACGTAGCAACGGGTTTTGCGCACTGGTAGGGTTGATGTTTCTCAGCCCAGGAACTGATGTTGTGCTGGATCTCTTTGCAGAGCGGTCTCCCTCATCACTTATCCCCTGCGGCCCATGACCCCCCATGGCTGTGCTTCAAAACTTGTGCAAGTGAATGTCCTAAACATAAGAAAGTTGGTGACATTGTTCAGAAAGGGCGATAACAATCAATGGGCCAATTAGTCTCAAAATAGCACTCTACACCTGAGTAAAACGCCTTAACGGAGAACGATCATGCCAAGAAGTATGTTGATCACCGTCATGATCACCGTCATGATCATCATCATCATCATCATCATCGTCATCATCATCGTCATCATCATCATCATCATCATCATCATCATCATCATCATCATCATCATCATCATCATCATCATATCGTCACCCTCCCGTGTCATCAGTAGCATTCATGTATGAGAATATAGATTAAAAAAAAAAAAAAAACTTCCATCCAAATTATTGACCCAAACCCAGGATACTGAGCATGAAGAACCCAACCATTGAGCCCAGTTCCCAAAATCTACGGCTGTTGCAAATGTGGTAACCTTTTGAAACATCCGGGAAACGAAAAAACACACAGACACCATATGTCATCATACATTCATCATCCACACATCCAAGAGTTTACACATTTTATAGTTCGAGAATGGTCTCTACCCCTGTCAGTTCTTGAGTCCTGACATGAGCCATGAAACCAGCACATCTTCTGACCCACAAAACCAGCTACAAAGGCCGCGACCCAACAGGGCTGTGCTTGGCAGGGCACGACCTTCACAATGGGCACCATCAAAATGCATGCGATCCCCAGCACCAACACGATTTTGCTGTTTCGGCTGGCGACCTTGGTGGATCAACGGGGGCCCTTCGACTGCTTCAACTCTGACTCGCAGGTGCGATGTGCCAATGTGTCGGGTGCACACACGCCACGTCTGAAAATCAACGCGAAAAGTTGAGAATCTCATGAAATGCATCCTGACTGCTCTGGTCATGTTTTGTGACGTGCTTCGTTCGCGATAGGTTGCAGGGATGTTGTTCGATCAAGATTGAATCATGGGATCTCAACAATGCAGATATTTGCTTCTCATGAAATCTCACAGCATTGCTACCTGGGTGAGCTTCATTCAATCAGCGTGAACCGTTCACGACAGACCTTTGAATATTCATGGCTTTCGTGCTTGGACATGGCGCAAAACTGGCTATCTGATAAAAATTTGTGGATACATGGTGAAGACTTTATGAAAACTCTACATGGTAATTACATGGTGAATTCTGGGTATACTGTAATGAAATAATAGACTACCTGGACCTTCTTCTATATCTGTAAGCTGCTCCTATCTTCATTTGCATGTCGAAGTGCATGTCGATACCTATCATGTGTGTCCTCATCGTTATCAGACCTTTCTGTTGGTTAGATCCCAATTCCCGTTGCTCACTATCATTGCTACTGAATCCAAACGAACCAAGTAAGCCAACCAAATCAGCAAAAAATGTGACCATTTTCATGATTTATTATCGGCGGTCGACCATTCACCATTCACCAATCAACATGAACCATCCATCCGTCCGTCCGTCCATCCGTCCGTCCGTCCGTCCGCCCATCCATCCGTCCGTCCGTCCGCCCATCCATCCGTCCGTCCGTCCATCCATCCATCCAAGTCTAGATGAGAAATACCACCAGCTAGTACTGTAGTTGCTGGTCATCCCTCTTATCAAACACCATTATCATCAACTCAAGCATCAACTTCACCAACATCAACCACCAAATCAATCAACATCAACCATTCACTCAACCATCACTAACCACCACTAAGCCTCACTAAGCATGACTATCCACCCATCCTGATCTCACCCTTTCCCACAGCGCACGTCCAGAGCACTGGGGGTTCGATCTCCGTTGCCTCGTGGACGTTTCCCCGCGATAGTTGTGGCGGCGAGCCGAAGCGCAGTGGCTGGTGAAGGGTTGGCGAATCCATGGTGATGAACTCATGTTGTTTAGCACTGATTCTGAGCTCTAATAGTATGAGTCTCAGTGATGAACTGATGGTGAAATTTATGAATCTCATTTAGTTTTTCATCCAAGTGATTCAGTTCAGTTTAGAAATACATGAATCTGATTGATCAGCATGGTGAAGAATGGTGCAACTGCCAACAGCATGGTGCCACCACGCAGGAACGATAAGTTGTCGTTCGCGCCTGCCACCAAATGCCAAAGAGAGGAACTACTCCAGCCACGAAGGAAGGGAAGAAGGTCCAAATCACAATTCCTGCGCCAGGAAAAGCTGGATCATTGGTATCATTTGTAGAAATGATGATCAATAGTGATACTATCAATATTACTGTATCGCAAGAAATTAGTTCATTGATAGTGTGAATTAGTCCAATGTGAATTAGTGAATGGTACAGGTCTGCGCCATGCACTCATTCATACTACAAAAGCTGCACAGGTTGAAAAAGTGGCCCTGATCGCCAAGCTGAATCGCAACAAGATGGTTTGTGGCGGATACAGTTGTAGTTCATTGGATTTGCAAATCAACTTATCCCTGACCATGAGGGGCAGCGTCTTGTTGAAACAAAAGCTCGCCTGATTTGCTTGCAAACCTAAAGGACTAGTAAACAGCCTAGCACAACTGCAACCTTCAGTTTTACATGAAAAAACAATATGCTATCATTAAAAAAATGCAATGTTCTGCCACGCAGTTCGAACAAAGCATTTCGCCCCTGCTAAAAGCCAGCTTGCATTTTGGTCGATCAGCGGGATTTGCCGATGCTACAACATGCTAAGCAGTATAGAGCCTCAAAAAGCCAAAAGCTCAGGAAAGCACACGTGCACAAAGAACAAACAAAGTCTGTTGTCAGAACATCTAAGAACAACAAAACCTGTTCACAAATACAGTACGCAATGATACAAGTTCATCTTTATCAACTTCATTTTTATGTGGCTATCTGGAGGAACAATCCAAGTAAGTTAAAAACTGAATTAAATGCTATGAATTGGAATGACACTCAACAACATGGACCTAGCCGAGTGTGCGGAACCCTACATCAGCGGAATAGAAAGGTCCTCACCAATCTGCACCATGGAATTAACGGGTCACTCATCACTCTGGAAGTGGAGGGTCTTCGCTGTGACGACGCAAGTACACATGAAGTCATGACACCGTATCACTAGCAAGAGTTAATGGTTGCTTGCCCAATCACACAATTTTCAATGAGTAGTCGCCATCTGGGGAATGTGCATTACCCATATTCTTGTGGCCCTGTGGGTATAGCTTATCCAAACAAACAACACTTTGGTCAGCACAAATCCGGATCATTGAGGATCTTGTTCGAGTAAATGTGCCGTTGTTTTCTGAAGAGAAAAAAAACATACATCACATGGCAGCGTCACGAATCCTTAAAAAAATCCCTGCTGGCGAAATTTGTTTCCCCCTCCCAAATTCCATCTTCCGCAATTCAAATCTCTGCTGCCACAAATCAAATCCCACCTCCCAAAAATCAAATCCCATCTTCCATTGGCCACTGTCTTTCATGTGTTTTTTAAATTCATGGAGGGATTCTGAGGCGCTTGTCAATCTGAAGGCAATTGCATAAATGCGCTTTCGCTCTGAAATGAAGGCAAAGAAGCAACTTGGACGACTCTGCCTGATGTCGAGATCTTGTGTTGCAACCACAGCATTGTAGTAGTGACGTCGCCAATCCTCACAGCAGTGCTTGATATCCATCAGCCAAGCATTGATTGGGGATGATTTGGGGTTACTACCAGGATGGATTGCCTGAAAAGGCATGCTGGATAAGAACAATGACTTCATAATTTGTACTGGATTCACCAAATCAAGTGGCCAATACTACTTTGGTCTTAAATTTCCTATACTATGTTTCCAGTGTATAACTAAATACAGAAGTAAAGATAGTATCCAGAGTACTACCATAACTATATAATCTGATAAACTCATCAAGCATAAAATTTGAGCTTGACATGTGTGAAAAAACATGTGTGAAAAAAAACAACTTAATACATATATATATATAGTCAGTGTGTCAGCGGCTCTCCATGGTTCACTGATCATCAACAATCAGGTACCCGTTTTCCCCAACGAAAGCTCTGGAACTAGGTTCAATTCAGGTAACAGTTCCATGTTTCCCAACAAAATGCCTACCTTGCTATGGAATCGTTCCCAGGTAAGTGGTACCCAGGTAGTACCCAGGTAGTACCCAGGTAACAATTCCATTTTTCCCTTCCCAGGTAAACACTGATAACTAAGGCAACTACTGGAAGCGTTGCATGCCCAGCATCGGACTCCAGGCTCCACCTGCGTTGGCGGCCACCACCACCAGGCCACCACAGGAGTGGCGCCAGTCCTGGGGTCGCCATGGCCATGAGACCGAAGGAAATGGGGAGGAAATATCTGTGAAGTCAGATTGGTTGGGTTGATGTTGATGTTGATTTTGAATGGATGTTGATGATGTTGGTAGATCATGTTGATGTTGGTTGTTGATGATGTTTTGATGAAGTTGGTTGTTGATGATGTTGATTTTGGTTGTTGATGGTTGATGATGTTGGTTGACTTGCCTAACGGTTGGACCTGCTAGTTGAAGATGAACGAATTACTGGCCTCTGTGGTTTGGAGATGACTAACCAGGCCACCAAGCTTAACCAAGTGTGAAGACGGCTGTTGAGCAATGATGAATGGATCCCCAAGGCAGCAAAAACACCAGAAATATGTGTCTTCTTGAAAGAGAGGCCAGCAAGTTCGCAGGTACATTCAGTACATCCATGAATAGGGGTTTATTGGAATGGTTGTCATTTTTCCCATTCTCAACGGATGACCATCCACTACCATCTATACTGACTCTTGGTTCATAGCGAAAAATATTGACTAAAGCTGGTATGGCTGCTGCAGTGACTACCCTCCACTGGCTGGTTTCTTCCTAGGCTTCCATCCTCAGTCTACCGGGCCATGCCCCCCCGGACCGCCTGGTTGTGAGGGACAACTCTCTGCAAAATCTTGATGCACACAATGGTTGCTGTGAGATTGTCGATGACCTCAGGCACGAGCCACTCCAGGCCTCGCCACATGATCCACTCAAGTCATACTCAAAATCACGAGGTCATGGTTCGGTGGAACCATAACATAGTCATACAGTCATACACACCAGAAGTACTAGAAGAAACATGTGGATAATCACAAATGTGTAATCCCCAAGTCATGGATGGTGCTTGAAAACAGAAGATCATGAACAACAGTAAAGGATACAGCCAACGACAGTACAAGGAACAGGGCCCATCAAACCGGTATTGGTGTTTGTGAAAACTCCGGGATTCTGGGAATGTCATAGATGCCCAACATATACACGAGGTCAGTTCACAATCCAATGAAACGTTAGTCAAGACTTTCCTGACACTGACAAGCCATGACGAGAATTGGTGCAGTGCAAATTTGTTACAGATCCATGTGATTTGATCCACGAATCGGGACCGAACTCGAAACATCACATTGAAATCTCCACATAGCGCAATCAATCATGAACGAACCACCAACTCGCCATCACTGGCTGTCAAAAAACCTTTAACTATCATCAAACATCATCAGACATCATCAAACCTCATCAATCATCATCAATCATCAACCATCATCAACCACCCCAAAAAAGCTACGGGTTTCCATAGGTTTCCCATGGTTTCCCATGGGTTTGCCCGCGTCCTTCCCGTTCTTCGCCAAGTTTCCGAGCTCAAGAAGAAGGCCAAGACGCACACGATGGGCATCAAACGTCCAGGCTGAGCCGTGGTGACCACTGGGAGGGTCCCACGATGTTTGGAGGTCAAGTGCCCAGTGGATCTTTGAAGCTATGTCTGGCTATATCTGGCTATGTCTGGCTATGTCTGGCTATGTCTGGCTATGTCTTGTTTGTTTGTCCAAACAATTTTCTATGACTTCTCTCTGGCTATGTCTTCTTGTTTTTGTTTGATAGTGATACTGATGGAGTGTATATTCCGTTTTGGATGTTTTATACTCTTTATGTATTTTGCAGTTGTACTTCATGTTGGATGTCTTGTTTCTTTGTCCAAAATGGAGTATCAGTATAACTTCAAAACTGATAAAAGGTCAGTTGTATGTCAGTTTGGCGATATGCTCTCTACCATGCCCCTTCTCCGCATTAATGTCACTTTGACCCAACAGGATGCAACTAAGTATGCCTTGGATGCAACTTTCTGTGATACTCCTCCCAGCTATAGCTATAGAAAAATAGTAGTACTACAGTGGAATGAGTACATTTGTACATGATCCTCACGGTGATAGTAGAAGCAGAAACAAAAACAACGAACCCTAGAATATCAAACAACGTGCTTCATAACATCAACAAAGAATGTAGTAATATCAATACTTGCTTTATTACACCATTCAAACCAACCTTTGAAGTAAATCATCCCAAAAAGAACACCGTGACGATGATGAACATGATTGTTTCGATCCTTCTCTTCGTTGTGGCTGACTGACTAACTGACTGATTTCAGTGACATCAAACATATACCAATAGTGGTCAAAACTATGCTGGCAATCAACGCATATCAACAAACATCAACAAACCGCCATTTCCCTTCCTTTCCTATCCCTTTCCTATCCCTTTCCTTCCTTTCCTGCCCCCCACCTTCTCCTTGGTGCACCGAACAATGAAACGAGTGACCACTGCAAAGCCCTTCCTGGGGAAGCAACATGGGAAAGTCGAAGGGGGATCGTGCCAAAGGGTGCTAGGATGTAGCTGCAGAAGCCAAGAAGGGTGCGGGAAGTGTCAATCGGCAACGGTTTGGAAAATTGGTTTTCACATGATCAACCAACAGTTGACCAGCAAACCATTGGATCATTCTGTGTAATCTTTATGGCGATGGAGCTGTGGATGTTCATAGAAATTCATACCCCCGTTCCCAACGATGCGCAGTTCTAAACCTTGGACTTGTGCCGGTGCAAGATGGACATCACCAGAAGCCACCGACCAAAACATCCCAAAGCTACATCCCAATTCACAAGGTGAAACTCTGGTCATAGTCCCCTAGGGGCTGATGGCTCTTGAGACACGGCCATGAAGTAGAGCTGGTGGTTTGATGTTCATTTGATGTTTACTTGATGTGTCTTTTTGATCTTTACTTGCTCTATTAAGCTATATTTGATCTCTATCTGCCTGCTCCGAAGCTGATCTGGATGGGCATCACTGACCTGAGACCATCCTCCACCAGGATCCTGGGGAAACTCCCTTGCTGCGAGGCGCATGTGGTCAATGGACTCGACTAAGCACATGGCGGGGAGCAGGAACAAAATCACCTTGCCCACATCCTCCAAGCCCTGCCAGTGATAGCCAGGATGCCACCCCAACCCATCTTTCAACTGCGTATTTGAGGGGAACTGCAGGTTGGGTGGTTTGGCCCGGGAAGAATGATTGGCTACATAATTGGGTAAACAGCCATCAATTTCAAATTGTTTAAGGGATTCAAGGGATTTACGGGTACCAAGTATTAACACGGAACGTGAGAAGCAGGACACACTGAGTCTTTCACGGATGGCACAACAGCTGGGGGAAGGACCTCGACTATTCTGGTGACACGTGGAGAATCCCTTCCCCCTGTTGTCAGACCCCCTCTTGGTCCCACCTTGGCCATCCATATGATGTATGGACTTCCATGTCGAAAGAAATATTCTGAGAAAACAATACTTCTCCAATGCCCTATCATGATCGATTAAGATCAACCATCGCATGTGATCCGTGTTCAAACTAACCTATCCACTATTAGCCACTGCACAAAACTACATGATTCACTATTCCGTATGGCCAGGGAGCCCTCTTCCACCCAGAAAAGCTGCTGACAATATACATCGGTTAAGAATGGCGATATGAAAATATTGGCTTCTATTTTTATCCCAAGGGACGATGTTGAACAAAACCCTCCGTTAGTCCCACATACTGTTGATGGACAAAATCCTGGATTTCAGCATGTGGAAGCACGTCTGTTTTCCGTCACTGGTCATCATGCAGATGGCAACCATGCAAGTTGCCGCTCGCGTGACGCTGCTTCTGAGCGTCACTCATTGTTAGGACGTTTTTCATTTCTAGGTCCAAGTGACTTAAGATCCAATAAATTGCTTGACGAGAATACAGCGTGATGCAATTTCAGAGGTGGAATTATTTAGCCAAATCAGGTTTTTTCAAGTTGCTCTATTGACCTGGAAAGCGATTTTCCGCGGTTTGAGGCACAAACTCCACGCCCCAAGAGCTGTGGCTGAATTCTGGCATCTGCAACATCCGAAGAAGTTTCACCGAAACAGGTCTTAAGGAGAAAGGTCAACCGCAAAAATTGTCGCTGGGACAATCAGAATCATCAACACTCCTCATCAGAATGCATCCAAATCCTGGTACCCTGTTCTTCGAGCCAGGGGGTCTTTCAGCTGATCCAAATCTCCGGATGTTGCACCGCCACGACCCTAGGAACGGTCCAGTGTAACTCCAAACGCTCACGTCAAAGTATAGATCGAAGTATGTCAATATTATCTGGACCATTGGGAAAAGAATATCGGAGCATGGCATACTAAAGCACCATAGAGCCGGCACCATAGAGCCGTTGCTGGCTCCGCTTGACGTGAGCAGTACACATGCTGCGGCTGGAGTGCACTGGGAGCCATTCTATTTTACAGCGCGGCAGACAGGATGGGCTTGTCGAAAACTCGTTTCCTTATATGACACACACAATCATTCTGGTCAAATTTGTGTACCTCTGGAAAGGACCTCACAAATGAAAAGAGCAGTCGATTTCAACATGTTTATAAAAGCGGTACTGACCCATGCCTATGTCCAAAGACAAACCCAGCATGCCACCCATCTTGCAGAGCTGAAGAATCTCAGCTGCAGGTCTTGCCATGTGAAATGAAGCATTGCAACTGACAGCTCAGCCTTGTCTCGTTCATGAAACTATTTCTGTCGAACGATTTCTGTCTGTTTCTTAACCCCGATTGTCAAATCGGATGTCAGCGAGGAACAGAAATATGGCAACTGCCAACGAGTACTTCTTTCAGTGCATTGTTCGTGGTGGGTTTTGCAACTCAGAATCATGAATCCGAAGGTGTAGGTGTCCCTTTGAGTAATGAAAAACGACATGCTGCATGTCAGATGGGTAATGCAACAGGAAATATTCCGCAACCAGCGACTGATGAATTTCCGCGCTATCTAAGATCTGCTGTTCCTTCTATCAAGTCTTCAACTTTCACAACACTAAGTCCTGAACCGTCTAGTTTTGCGTTTGAAATGACCTTCACAACACTTTCTCGGGTCTATGATGACCTTCTCCGTTGTTGGTATGTTTGTAGTGGCTGCAGCTCTGACATCGCATGACAACTACATGGGTCTCAGTCACGCAGAGTGCGAGGAGCGCGACGTTTTTGTGTCGGAGCTGGCAGGCTGACTTTGGGCACCTGCAGCTGCTCGTTCTGCATGGGGTGAGCTCCAAATATCTCCAAACGGTTAGTTTCCTATGTTGCAATATGATCACTCTAACCCTTCAAGTTGTTGAATGTCCATTGCATAACTTCTATCTATGATATATATATATATATATACATATTCATTTATTTGTTCATATATTTGTTTATTTGTTTGTTGATTTTTAGAATGCTATGCTGTTCTTCTTTATTCTTGTTAATTGCATAGCGGAGTGGGAGATTGTGCCCGGTCAACTGTCCGCTCTCCCGCCTCCATCGGCCGCTGCCTCCGTCCGCGGCGGGGCGGGCAGCGGCTGCTAGGGGTCCCGTCAGCTGTCGGCGAAGGTCCGCCGCGAGACTTTCCTACGGCATGGCTGGTAGATCTGGTCGCTGCTGATGTTACTTCATGGTGAGTGGCTAATACCTATGGTTTCTGATTCATGATGGTTAATGGTTACTGATGGTGAATGTTGATGAATGATGGTGAATGATGGTCAATAGGCAACTGATAATTAACTAATAGTGGTTTTGTGGTGATTAATGATGGTTAATTAATCTGATTATCCCATTGAAAAATTCTGTTGAGAATAGGTCAATAATCATATGAACAACCATGCATTATGTTGAGAAAACATTGATATTGACAAGCTTACGGTATTCGTTTGCAAGGGCATTTTGAGAATTGAGTAGCAATTATATTAGCAATAATGAAGAGGGAATAGCTAAAATGAGTAATCATCAAGGAATAAAGAATACCAACAATCATGGTGGTATTCAAAGGGAATGATAACAAGCCAGGACAATAGTTTGTAAGAAAGTGGATTGTACAGTATATCTTGCATGGGGATCACATTCGAACTTCACCTGGGAACGTCATCCATGAAAATATAGTGGATGGCATCAACTAAAAAATATTGAGGCTGAGTCTATCATTCCGTTTTCAAACAAGGAGGAAGTACAATTTACCAGTAAGTTTATTTCGTAAGTCCATTTTCATGATATTTGGCATTTACACAGCTATAACAATACTGGTCCTTCGAGGTCAATATCTACCAATCCTTTCCGGGCTCCATTTTGGTTTTTCAAGGTGAACATATGCCTAAAGAAATGTTGAAACCGGATTTCCTTTGATGCTATTGGGCATCCGCAGGGCCCACATGGGACAATCCCGTGATTGTTCAACACTTCATCGCACAATGGCTTTGAACTGCCACTTGCTAACCATCATGGTAAAAAAATAAACAACCAAACAGAAATTGAATGGCCAGAAAATGGCTTTGAATAGCCGCTTCCCAACTCTCTTCGTCAATCTACAGCATCAAAACCAATCAAGAGCTTGTGGTTTCATTATACTATACATTATCCTTAGTTTTGGCTATCGTTTTCGGTCCGTGCCAGCTACTTCCATTCTTTCTGGATATCATTGTATTAACTGGCAACATTGATAAACCATTGATTGGAAACGGCATTGATCATCAAATTGGTTGATTCAACATTGCATTGATAAACCTATCAACCAATCAACCAATCACACAAACACTCAACCAAACAACCAAACAACCACCCAACCAAAGAACCACCCAACCGCCGTTGAATCACCACAGCCTTCCATCCCCCACCGAGCGCTCTCCGCACGAGGTTCCAAGTCCAATCGCAGCTGCCGCAACAGCTTGGCACGACGCAACTCGGCATCCTAGCGGAGGTCCCAGTGGGAAGTGGCAACGACTGGCAACGGACATGTCGGTGCCTGGTTGGATCATTTCCAGCGGTCCATGTTCTGAACTCAACAGTTGATACAAGACATTTCCAACGGTCCATGTTCTGAACAAATTTAATGTTGATACAAGAATCATGACCAATCTTGTTCAGTTGGATCAATCCTATCTCCAACCGGTGTTGATACAACTATGGTCTGGCCATTCACCACACAAGTTGTACCAGCTGTCCAACTGGCAATGGTTTAAAGCGGGTCAACTAACATATTGAGCGCATTATCAACAATGAGTTTCCACAAATCAATGGTCTATGCTTAATCATAACCATCCCCCATGTCAACCAGGTCAACCGTTGGGTCACGATTGTAGCCTCCACCTCTGGGTCAACCAGCCTGTGCTTCACCCAACTTCGAAGCCTTACCCACCACGACCCATTCCCTGCCTTCAGCTGCTTCAGCGCTGCTGAAATCTTGGTGATCTCATCATGGACCTTCTCGTTCGCATCCGGCTTGACGATCTCCTTGTAATGCCTCAACGATGGGGGTTCGGATGATCCCTCACCAACAAGGCAACAGTGTTTTTTCAGTTTGGGCTGATAACCATCAAGCACATGGGTACTCGTGATTGATCATGGATATTCACTGGTCAATTGTTGCGATTTGTGTTGAATAAGCATGAAATCATCTCCAATTTAGTGCTTGACGACCACCAGCACCACCACCCCCACCACCACCACCCAGCGTTTCCCACCAGCGTTTCCCATGGCAATGATTGGGCCCTGGGCAGCCGAGGCACTGGATGATAGCAGTGCTTCGAGACTCCAAGGCATCTTGCAACTGCTTCCGCAGCTCATTGAGCTCCTGCTGATGGCTGCTGGTGAGGGATCTGACCATGACATGACCATGGCCATCCATGGCCATCCATGGCCATCCATGGCCATCCATGGCCATCCATGGGCATCCATGGCCACTATAGGTAGACAATCTATAAATGACGGGGCGAGACATGTCGTGAGTGCTAGTGATCACTTGCTTGTTTCGGGATGCTATCGTTCTGATGTCTGTGATGGTTGTGATGGTTCCAAAACCTGCAGCGGATGATGGAGAAGAGATTGATTGGTGATGCTGATTGGAACCGTGCTCATGGGTGAGTGCTGATGGAACATGCTCTACTCAATGGTTTAGCTTGCACATCTCCTGGATGATATCTATTCCAGCTAAACCACCATTGAAGATTCTGTCTATTGTAGACCAAGAAAAACAAATAGCATGAATCGATCCTTTCACTGGTGGCTCAGGTGGACGCAACCCATCATATTGGGCGGGTCACTATCAGTCAGCATTTCTGGGTGTGGGGACATGACCCCCCTGCACTCCCTGCTTTTTAACATGCCCAAAACTGAAGAAAATCTTGTTCATGGCGGGAGGTCACAAATGAAATAGGTGGGTTTGTGTTGGTAGCCATACCGTATTTCTCAAACCTAAGAAGCTCTCATCACTCCCTTTGACCTCTTATCTTGATATTCTATTGTTGTATCGGTTCTTCAATAACTGGTGGTGTCCACCCCAGACCATTTTAGGCTCAAGCCTGAAGCCTTGGGTCTCACATCAGATCGTTTGGTTGGGTTACGTAATGCTGGTATGCCAAACGAAGTATGATTGCTTGTGCACATGACTATCCTGAGAATACCATCAATTGATATACTTCCCAACCAATTATCATTCTCAATTCTATACTGGGAACAAAGTCATGTCATCAAGACTCTGTCGGAACCATTCCCCCAGAATTACCGCAACCAAGATTCACCATTGCTGACCACTATCACACTGCAATTTCATACCATCACCAGCACAATGTGACCAACGTAGTTCTGCCAAGACAAACTCAGATATGGTCAACCCCATCAATGATCAAAGTTTCAAACCAACCCAATCACAACCATCAAGCATCATCATCAACCATCTTCTCCATTCTTAACGCCCTCAGGGCACCCCCCAATGACCACCTAACCACCACCAGGGCACCCCCCAACCCATCCACCGGTGCCCACCCCGCGGTGCCCACCCCGCGGTGCCCCTCCACCTGCTCCGCGTCGTCGCCATCGAAGACCGAGGCCACCGAACGCACCGCGGAGCGCACGGTGTCGCGCACGGAGCCCGTGGTACGGCGGCCCATTTTGCGGGAGCACAGCCGAGCAGCTTGAGCCAAGGAGACTTCAAGGAGACGACTAGGGAATGAAGTGAGGGTCTGGTCATAGGATCATAGTGAAGGAAGGTGAGGATCTTGTGGATCATAAGCTGGTTTAATGATGGTTGATCATAGTGATGGACCATGATGGACCATGGGCCATAGTCTGATTGTTAGGGATCAAATCATGAACAACACGGATATCAACCGATTGTTGACGTGTACCACTTTTTTGCTGGTTTCTTTTGATGATTTACTACTGACCGTTTGCTGGTTACCACTGAATGCTGATTTTTTCCCAGCATTTTGATCATCAAGTAACGATCAAATAATGCCTTTCCCACTGTAATTGCTGATGTTTGCTGTTGTTTTTCTGGTGGTTTGTATGATTTGGCTGAGTCAATACCGTGTACTCATGGTGAACATCCCCCACATGACCAAGCTACTCGAACTGTTGCGATGTTCATCTACCCTTGTTTGATTTGTTTGGTTGATGTTGACCCAGCTCGCCATCGAATGCCCAGTATTTATTTGATCAACCGCTGCTGAGCTGAGCCTGGGCCAGCTCATGCTCGAACGTCTTGTGTTCCTCCTCTGAACGGGTTGGATGCAAGCTGGCTGCATGGTACGTCCACATCCTGAGAACAACGATGGCGGTGATGCTGATGAGGAATTCTGCTAATGATGACGATCATGTAGACGTTTTTTGGATGAGCATTCTTGGCACATGATTATCATCATACAAATGATGATTGTATCAGCGATTCCTCGCACTGCTGACCCCACAACTGAAATCCGACTTGGTGTATGATGCAATTTTGACTATATACCATGGGATGCTGCACATCACGCTACACACATGCGAATTGTTCGTTGATATGCTCTTTCAAAATTATCAAAATGAAGCAACCAATTTCTAGCAAGAACAGAGTTGCATTTAAGTCACTTGCAAATTCATTTTCTGTCAAAATTTGCCAAGCATCACTGACGCCAAAGCTAACATGATGGCCGACTTGTCGAGTCGCACCACATCCTGAAGCAGTTGGGTGGATTGGTAAACCTGGTTAGGAATGGCTGAGGTTGGTTAAGGGTTTCCAATGATAGTGAATCAGGGTGAACGGTTTCTAGTATAGGTGATGACTATTAACGATTATCAGTACGTATTGACAATGGTTTCCTTGCAAGGCTATTAACCGACAATGTATCGTGGAGGTTTCAAAGGCGTTCTGAAGGTCGTGAAAATCTGCACGAACCGATGTAGAATTGTCAGCGCCTCCAAGACCCCGCTCGTAACATCAGTGCTGGGCCATCCGATGTAGATACGCGCGTAGTTGCCGTAAGCCATTTCTTGGAGGTTTGGGAAGATGGAAAACGTCAAACATGCTATTTAATGTTAGACTCGAGATTTGTGTCAATAGCGCCCTATGTTTGATGGAAAAGTAAGGATGATTAACATAAACGGGGGCGGTTGTTAAGAGCTGTATCTACCATCCATGGTTAATCATTGCTTTCAGGGATCAGCAATCCCGTGCCTCTAAGGCCACCAGCAGAATACCAGTCAGAAACAGAGCAGCCAAGATCCTTAGTGCGGCGGTGAACAGCGAAGTCACTCAGCTGTCTCAACAAATTGGTTTGATGGCCTCATAGTTGGTATGAAGTCACGGCTTCATCACCACCCATGTTCACATACGTGGGCCGTTGTTTCGTGAGTGTAAGTCATTGTGTGATTCAACACTTGCGATTTCATGGCCCCCACACCCCGAAACTGGAGAGCACGTTGTTAGCAAGACACGATGCGCACTGGAGGCAAACCCTCAGTGCAGCACCTAACCGCCTATTGAAAAGGGGTTCCCTCTAGTTGAACCTCACTGGCGGTCCGAGCCCGTTTTTGCATGAAGTGGAAGGGCTGGCTATTTGCAGCCTGAGGTATTCATCTGAAACTTGCTGCAATGATTGAACTTTGCTCCTTTCCCCTTCGTGCCGGCACAACCTCCCTGCGGCGGAACTGGGGCGCTCACACAATCCAACTGCACTCCACCCGAGCACCTTCCATCCACTCTTCGGAGGTGAGGCAGTGGTGCTCGGGCGCGGCCAGATACTGCGGCCTCCCACATTCCCGAAGAACCATGCACCGCGGTCCCGTAGAGAAGCACTGCCATGCAGGGCTGCTGGCAACATGACCGCAAAAGAGAGCTAGCATGGCGCAGGCAAGAATATTCTCAAACACCAGCTCCACTGCGCAGCAACGCGAGTCCGCGCGAACGCCCACGATCCATGTAGAATTGAAACTCGCCAAACCCTTTGATCATGAGCATTTTTTGGCAACCAAATCATGGCTCAGAGGCCTGACAAGTCCATGCGCAACTAGAATCTTCACCGATATAATTCCACTATCGCAAATCGCCATCCAAGCCAGAATGGCCAGCTTCAGTTTGACAGCCCACATGGCCCCCAACGGCAAGATAAGACAGCATTGCAATGGGGGGACTCAACGAAGGAGGCTGACAAAAAATCATTATAAGATCAAGGTCGCTGCTTATGTCTGCTGCTATGAATTTGGCACGCTATTCACTGCATGTTCTGTTCGTTGAAAAATTGCATGGTTCAACCACGCAAGGAAAATTTCTGCCATAATGTTTGGCAAATAGCGCTGTTCAAAACAGAATTGGGAAATAGATTTAGCCTTTCCACATACTAGCAGTTGTTGAACACATTCAAGATGGGTGAGCGGGGGTTGACATTCACTGGCGCCCACCAGGTATGTATCCGGCGCTCAAAACTAGAAGGAACACAGCCGGGCAAGCCTGCACATGATGCTTGAACATGTTCGGCAGGTGCGCTTCGACTCAGCGCTGCTAACGTGCGACAGTTTGGCCAACAATTCTTCAGAACCACGGCAAGAAAAACAAGAAAGATAAAGCACACCGATTGAAGACAAACAATCCAAGTCACAGCAAGCCAAAAGCAAAGCCATAGGACCCCACAGCCACAACCCCCTTACCGGCTCATCTTTCTGAAGAATCAACCGACTCATCTCCAAGGTTGGGCCGGCATTGCCACTTGCAATCGCCAAGTTGCCAAGTCACCACCATCAGGAAACAACATCTTTGGGGGGGACCACCATCATGGATTTGTGAAACCAAACTGTCATACACCATACATCACCATACCACGGGCATCAGATGTGAAAGATCCGCACACTTTAGCACATCGTCTGGGTTTACCCCAAACGGCATCAATCAAGAAGTTTGGAGGGAACTATCTTAAGATTTCGGAGATGTGCACGCAGCCATCGCTAGAACATTGGGATCAGGATTCCTTGTCAGTCGGGTCTTTTTGGGAAGATCTGCTCATCACGCAAATCCAACTCTCTAGAATGGTTGACAGGTCAACTGGTGACATGTTGGATGGACAGGACAAGGATGCAGGTCTTCCATGATTGTGCACCAGACCCCTTGAGCCCCGAATTGGAAGGAAGGTGAGATTGGGAAAGAAGCGCCGGGGTCTTCAGACTTGCGATGGTGGCTTTCGATTCACTGCGATTCACTGATGTCCAACGAAAGACCCCAAAAAAATATGTCCTGGGAGAGTGACAACCGTGTGCAATTTTTTACAAAAGAAAGTTTAACGAGAAGGATATATCCCCGAAACAACAATAACAGACCTCGCCACGTGCTTTTTCGTTGATCACCAGTGTTTGCCTGGTTGGTGGTTTCAGTCCCTATGAGAAGCATTAGTCACTACCAACCATGTGTTAATAATTGCTCAAGAAAATGTTAAGCAAACCAACCTCTATCTATAGCTGTGTCATTTGACCATATATGGTTTGATGGGAGCAACACATTGGATGACAGATCATACCTGGGTTGAACCTATTGTTTTTAGGTTGGTGGTTCATAAACCATATACCATACCATATAAGACCAGTTGGTTGACCAATTGTTAATAACTACTAGGGAAAATAAAAAATGTTTGAAACCACCAAGCAGTATATACCATACCATATACCATGCCATATACCATATGAAACCCGTTAGTGTTTTCGAGAAACATAGATCAGTGCAGGGTTTGTCGGCTTCCACCCAGCAGGCCCTTGGAGGCAGAACGGCAACTACACCACTAAAGACATGCCAGACTCGACTAAAAACAAAAAAAGTTATGGAAAACACATAAGTTTTTCCAACCAAAATGATGAATATGATTCTTATATGATTCTTATACTGTATGATTCTTATCCACCTATTTAGCGAAAGATGTACATCAATGAATTCAAGCCTCCCACATTCACGTGGCCCAGCATCTTTCCATGCACACCGTTTTCTTCGATGACGTTGCTGGGCCAGCCTCCAGCGGCTCACCAGCTTCTAGTGGACAGCGGAGGGCAATCGAATGATCCCGAAGTAGTGACTTGGTTGATGATCATGTGGGTGCCAAAATAAGGCGCCCAATAACCCACCAAAATGATCATTTTACCACCAAACCAATGGTTTTTTGGGTACCACTATTTCGGCCCGTATCCAGATTGCACTTGCTGACATCAATAACAATAGCACCCCATAGTTGACAGCGCGCAATGGTTGAAGCATCCTTCAGAGCAATATCAATCAGAGTCCACCATTGCAATCACAATAATAGCACGGGTTTATGATATCATGCTGGTGATACTGGCACTGTACACACTTGTCTGTTAAAAACAAGCGTTGATGTTGGTTGATGTTGGTTGATGATGATTCATGATGGTTGATGATGGTTGATGATGGTTGTGGTTGGGTCGGACTGCAGGAGAACAAGCAGCAGGTACCGACAACAGCCATGTGAAAATGCTCGTCTGTGCTAGCTCACTTAGGCTGAAATTGTCCAAAATATAGACACAGCCTCAATCAAGCTTGGTATCATATAGTTTGATTGCAGTGGTCCCCAAGAAGAACGTTGATACCCCTGCCACTGTCAACTAAAAGTTGGCCGCATTTGAGATGTTCCGCCCTGCTTACTCCCAGGTGGTTGTTGCTTGTTTGTCGCTGGTCACCCCTCAGCACACCGAAACAGCAAATGGACTTCGTCGACGCCCAGTGGCCGAAGAAAGAGAAAAGGAAGATGATGACGAACCTGAGTGGTACCCATGATCGACATTGCCTCACGCTTCATAATATGGTCAAACATGGATAAGCAATGATGTAGGTCTCATCCAAAGACAGTGAATAGTGGATTACAACGAGCAATTTAAGTGCTTTGATTCGTTGGTTCTTAAGAGGTGCCATTACAAAAGCAATACTAGATGATGAGAGTTTCAATTTGATTTCATGGTAAGACCACAAAAACAACAAAAATGACGGCACAGCCGTACTCCACTTTGGTCACATCGTAGCCCTCGTTTTGGCAATGCTCATCCACTGTTGTGTTCAAGAGTTGTTGCCTTTGATCTTTGACAAATTTGAACATCATGGTCATCATGAACATGGTGAACATGATGAACTTAAAGCACGTCATGACCATCATGAGCTGGTACTTAACTTGAAGTTCACATCAACCAATGTGAAGGGTGAAGCACCAAATCCTCCAGGTCGTGAACGACACCAGGTCCAAGGTGCTCGGGGGTAGCTGAACCCCAAACCAACCATGGTTAGTTATCGGTTAGGATCGCTGGACACGGCATATCAAAATATCTATAGCATATCTTCAAAATGACACTATGGCATATCCCCAAAATGGATCAAAATGGATGATTTCAACACTTAACTGATCACAATCGCTGATAGCATACAGCCTGTGGACCGCTATTGCTGTTGGTTCTAGAGGCTTGTTAACTGTGAATGCTTACGTGTAGTCTCGACCATCATTATCCAACATCAACGGTCAAGTATAATGATACATCCAACCACATGCAAACCACTATCATTCGCTTGTTATCCAACCTTGAATCACTAGTCAGTAATCAGCATTAATCATTGATTACTATTCATGAGAGCATTCCTAAGCCCTGTAATCCACCATTATTCTCCCACACTTGGGGCCACTCCCAGCTACCACAACGAGGTCGACCAGTGGCAGGGCCAGCCCAGCAATCTTCATCAATCGTCGTGTGGCGGTGTGAGCATGTTGCAAAGCCTTGTCACCTGGAGATGGCGGCGAAAAGGTCAGAGAATCTGCTGAAAATCATGGTTTTGAATGGTTGATTCTAGGGAACAAGCAGCAAAAGTAGGGAATCTCATGGTGAGTTCATCATTGAAACTGGTTGCTTGATCAACTAGTCGTTGATAAAGATGTTTTTTATTGATGGTGAATTGATGGCTGGGAATTAAGAATGATGAGTGAATTAATGGCCAATGATGGTGGTTCATCATCAGTGAAACTACTCACGGTTCCTCATCGTTGAGCACTCTAATCCACAGTGGTTAACCCACAGAGTTCGCTGGACAAGGGTGGAATCCACTTTTACCCAATGATCAACATGAATTCGGAGATCATGTCCGAAGCAAACACACTTCAAAAAAAGGTGCTTCAATACCTCAAATCACTGGTCCGTATAATCCTCTGCAACAGCCAGTGTGCCAAGTAGGCCATGCTGCACCCACCATGCCCAACAACTGGTGCTGCTCCACCTGTGCAACTCAGCTGCACGGGTTCGATGTCAACGGGGCTCATTGCACGCTCCTGGTGCGGTGCGGCTGGTGCACTGCAACGCTGCCAGGCTGCCACGGCTTGCGGCAGAAGCACCAACTGGTGGACTTAGTCCGATTGTTCGCTTAGTTTTCATCAAACTTTTGGACCTGCCAACTGAGAATGGTATCAAAACAGCATTCATGAAAGTAGTTGGACAAATACCATTCATCTCAAATATACGGGGAAGGATTGTACAGCCAACTGATAGCGCTTTTGCTAGTGATCAGTCCATAATCTGGTTGGTAATCCTTCTTAAGCCCATAGTCAGTACTCATAAGGTAAGTATCCTTCTGAATCATCATTTCAAAATCTGTTTTGTAATAATTTTCCGTGTTCATTTGGGCGTTTCTTAAAATCGGAGTACCCCCAAGTTATCATCCACTATTAACCATCTATATTACGTAATAACAAGCTCCATCCATAACTTTTGGGGGTCCCCAATGGCTTGAGCCAACCATCCGCGATATCAGCACCTTCAAAGGTCCCAACCCCGTCCTGCTCCACCACTCGGGAGTTCGCTTGGAGGGTCGAGACAGCGGAGGCCATGGCCTGAGACCCAATCCACAGTTGATTCTCAGGTGATATGAATGGTCAATATAGAATGGTTCACTCATGCTTCATAATATGATTAATATGGGTCAATAGTGCTTGATAGTTTGGTCAATAATGGCTATTGATGATTTGTAATGGTTCATGATGGTTAGTAGTGGTCAATACGGGTTGATAGTGTTCAATACTGGTTGATTGTGCTTGACAATGGAGGTTGATATGACGGATATGATCAATAGGCAACAATGTTTACACATTGCTATAACAGCCAAGGTGTGATACTTGCAGATTCGATAACCAAACGCTCTATTGATCTGGTTCGATCTGGTATACTACAAAACTGGATCCTTTGGAGGTAAACGCTGCCAAGTGCACAACAACAACTGATCCCCATGATACTAAGAACCAATACTTGATGGTTCGTGCAAGGTCAAAGAAAATTCATATGAGCGCTAGACTTTATTTATTGTTCGTTGCAATTACAAAGAATTTCGGGAAGTTCCTGACTCGTTTTCCAGTCCCGTGCTAGTTTTTACAAATAGACTCGTTTTCCACCGGCAGTAGTAATAGTAGTAGTAGTAGTAATAATAATAATAGTAGTAGTAATAATAATAGTAGTAATAATAGTAGTAGTAGTAATAGTAGTAATAGTAATAGTAATAGTAGTAGTAGTAGTAGTAGTAGTAGTAGTAGTAGTAGTAGTAGTAGTAGTAGTAGTAGTAGTAATAGTAATAGTAGTAATAGTAATAGTAGTAGTAGTAGTAGTAATAATAGTAATAACAATCATAGTAGTAGTAGTAGTAATAGAAATAGTAGTAATAATAATGATAATAATAGTAATAATAATAATGATAATAGTACTAGTGGTAGTACTAGTAGTAGTAGTAATAGTAGTAGTGGTAGTAGTCGTAATAATAATAGTAATAATAATAATAATAATAGTAATCGTAGTAGTAGTAGTAATAACAAGAATAATAATAATAGTAGTAGTAGTAATAATAATAGTAATAACAATCATAGTAGTAGTAGTAGTAGTAATAGAAATAGTAGTAATAATAATAATGATAATAATAGTAATAATAACAATGATAATAGTACTAGTGGTAGTACTAGTAGTAGTAGTAGTGGTAGTAGTCGTAATAATAATAGTAATAATAATAATAATAGTAATCGTAGTAGTAGTAGTAATAATATTAATAGTAGTAGTAGTAATAACAAGAATAATAATAATAGTAGTAGTAGTAGTAATAATAATAGTAATAATAATAGTAATCGTAGTAGTAGTACTAGTGGTAGTACTAGTAGTAGTAGTAAAAATAATAATAATAAAAATAATAATAATAGTAATAGTAATAATAATAATAGTAATAATAGTAGTAGTAGTAGTAGTAATAGTAGTAGTAGTAGTAGTAGTAGAAGCCTTTACAGAAGGAAGGAAAATTCAATTTGGAGAAAACGGAGCTGGATGGACCTGCAGTCACTTTGCGACACTTTCAAACTCGTTTTGAACTCGTTTTGGAACTCGTTCTGGGGCATGCAACTTTTGGGAAGCAAGGCACACTTGCCGCGATGCATTTTTCGCAACAAAATCTCTTATCTAGCTTGCGTTTAGCAACTCCGGCGATCATTTTTTTGCAACAAAATCTCTTATTTAGCTTGCGTTTGCTATCTTCCGCGATCTATGTTTTGCACCAAAATCTCTTATTTAGCTTGCATTTAGCAGCTCCGGCGATCATCAATATGGAAGTTCCAAACATTACATGTTAAATGCCTCACTCGTTCTCGGGAAGTTCCTGACTCGTTTTACATGCGAATTCTGGATATTTGTGCAATTCCCACTTCCGCCCGAAGATATAGCTCTTCATACGTAAATAAAGCCGTTGCTCATATGTTAGTTAAGCCTAAGTTCATTCAGTCCTATAGTTACACTAGCTTTCACTTAGGTCACAACATCACATCGAGTGGGATGAGACGGATGATGCTAAACTCCTGACACAGCCAAGTGTATGCATCCCTATGACAACTAGCAGGTTTTGCTGTACGCTGCTCAACATGGTCAGGGTAGTACTTCGCTGGCTGCCTGATTTTTCGTACTTCAACATGACCGTGATAGCGCAAATACCCAGGAAATACCAAAGACCAAAATTGTTGGATATGATCTTGCAGGGATTTATAATGCCTATACCACCTGGGCAATGTCCGCAACCTGCGAATGGTTGGTTCTACTGGTTGGCTAAAAAAACGAACGCCAAATGGATGATTACCATGATTGATTGCAGCAATCAGTAGTCCCCCACCAGCTGGAAGAGAGACAGCTAGTACCCATGGTCAAAGATGGTTGTTGGTGACTCTTGGTCACTATCCCTTGCTATTGACCACCATGAATCATTAACAATGAATACGCGTCGGTAATATTGTGCATCCTCAACCATCAATTGATCATTTGTTCTCGACCCCTTTTCACCATCTTTGACCTGGTTAACCATGATGATTAACAATGATTGACCACTATTACTGTAATGATGGTTAACTACTGCAGTCATTAATGCATGGTTGCTGACCGCTGGTGAACTAGGCGCAGCTTGCTTGGTATCTGCTCAAGTAGTGAACCTCCCCTGCCGATCAACAAGAGGGACCCGGCCCTCCTCTGCTGTAGGTGGAACACTTGGGCTATTGCCCGATTACCTGTGCTCAATGGTGGTTATATCATGATGGTTCAATGGTGCTTCAGTTGGCTCGCAACATCGGGGATTGATAGGTCACTATATCTTAAAACATTAAGAAGTCTCATCAAACAATGTACTTAGTACATCATCACAGCGGCGAATACGATGTCCAATCATCAATGAATGGCCCATCCAGATTTGCCCATTCCGCCGCACTGGGACTCCCTTCCCGCGCCTGCGATTTCTAGGGCTACGCGGTGAAAATTTTGGAGCACAGTGATCCAGCTGCGGGGCCAACTGAATCACCGGGACAGAGATGGGCCACGCTTAGGTTTCTCATCACTTGGTTGCGCTGGTCTTGCACCAACATTGAGAATTCATCATTAATTCTAGATCCATGATATTGGGCTGATAAGCATGCTCAGAAAATTACAGGTTGATCACGGCTTTAATGTAGACAACTTTGCTCCGGTATGATGATCAGCAAGATTCAACTGGCTTCTGGAACATCTACTAACAGAATCCTTTTCAACAAGACAAACTTTGGTGAAGGGATATGAGATGTGATTTGTTTGGGGAACATTCCTGCAGAATTCGCTCTCCCAACCCAAGACTAGCTCTGGAGCTCCATGGACTATTGTCAGTCTCCCATTCCAAGTGTATGAGTTGTACAAGAATACTATATATATATTCATAGCTGCAATGATATACACAGCTTTAGAAATTAGCATGTTGTTTCATGCCAAAAAAATGCAAATACTTTATTGTTTAATCCGTTAATCGCAACACTGTCTCGTGCATGTCTTGGTAGATCAATGAGAGAGCTACCTGTACTGGTCGCCAAGTTTTTTTCAGTTGGAGCTGTTCATAGATCGTGGCACCAACAAACCACCCAAAAAACGTTCAGCAAGGGTATGGTCTCATGTCTGCCCATGGCTCTTGACACCCCACTTGGACTCATCCATCAGACATCCAATCTATAAGCACGAGAGGGATGGGCCTAACCATGCCCAACCCTCTTGGGTAGTCCGTTGGCGGTGGGTGTTTCATGTTGACTTTTCCATAACATATGTTTGTAATTTGTAAAGCAGGTTTGCTTCATTTATAGATAATTTTCAAAGTCTGATCATTCATGATGATTCTAATCGATACAAAAATCCACCGATTCCTGGTTTCAGATGCATCGCTGATCCTGCCAACAGCTGAGTTTGGACGCTTGGCCCAGAAGCCCTGAGGTCAAGCACCGCATACTTCTGAGAACTCGCCCCGCAGCCCATGCATCGGCGGTGTCAAGCTGGTGAGCCACAGCTGGTGACCAGCCCTTCCAGGAGATCTCAAGAAATGAAGCAGGAACCAGCTGGGTAACCATGCCGTGCCATGGTCAAACCATGGTTTAGCTAAAAAAAACCTGGTTTGTTGAGAGATAACAAGTAGCTAACCTGTTTTGTTGAAAGTAATCATGGTTTGTTGAAAGTACTTCACTGGAAAAAATGTGTCGAAAAATGTGGTGCAACAAACACGACTGGAACTGGAACTGTGTTGGTTTGTTCATGAATGATTCAACTGCACAATAAATCAACATTTTCTTATTTTCGAAGTGAAGTGATTCTTTGTGGTTGGCTGGGATCTCCAATTTTGGACACACCCACACGTGGCTGTGGTGGTCCATGCACACACTACTAGTAGTGCCCTTGCTGTTTCCCAAGACTTGCTGTTTCCCAAGAAGCTTACGGTGACTACCCAGTGGTCCCCTTGGTTGGGCTTGCTTGGTTCATGAACCATTCAAGTATGGTCCTATTAAGTGGTATGATCTGGTCGTAACATACATAAACTTAACAATAAAATAAACCCTATGGTCTACTGCATATCATGTTCCCAACTTACCTACTTCAAGGTGCTACAGTACCACTGTGCCCAGCAACCATGTCCTGCTTGTGCATCAGTTGAACGCCCAGCTGCTTGAGCAAAGTGAGGATACAATGCATTGGTCGTAGCGCATCTGGTTGGTGGTTTCATCTCAATGGTCGGTTCATCGTCCCACAAGTGCGATGGAAAGCAATGCATCTCACCTTGTCCGCTATTTCTATCGGAAACCGTGGAGTAGCAATTCCACAGTGAGGATCGGCTGTCACATGTCCAACAGAAAATCAACCGAAATCACCTGCATGATCGCTCCCCATGGCATGATCCGACTACAACAAGCTCTCTACGCTCGCCCCCAGACCCCCCAGACTACAAACAGGAACCCAAGCCACCATTGAGAATGCCAAACTAGTGAACGGACCCATGACACAGCCATGCGCCAACTGCACTTAATACAAAATTCAACCGGTCATGGCAATTACACGTTTCTGCTCAATGCTTTGAGAAGGAGACAGGTAGATCCATCTATCATAGAACTAGCCAAGGATGTAGTGCATGCGAAGAACAGAAATGAGTAGAGGAGAAGAGCGAATTCGGAAGTTTTGCTCAGAAAGATGGAAAAACAATTCCATGGACGTGCGCAATGAGAAACGAACTGTGAATAGCATGCCCCTAACTTCTACCGGGCGAAGACAATCGATGCTAACATGAATTTCAAACGCATTGCAGCCTCTGCTCACCATCGCTGCAGTTTTAGAGACTTGCTTCAAGGAAACTGGTGGCTCATCGCCTTCGCGAAACAAATCACATGCATCACATTTTGCATTTTCAAGCTGAGCACACAACGACTTTTAAGCCGAGCATAGCAGTCCAATGGAAATCCACCACCGCTGTCTCTTTTTGCAACTCGGCACCAGGAAGTTGAGCAGACTCCGTGTGCCTCTTTGGCACATTGGAGGAGCATGGCAAAGGTTGAGCCTTACAAACGTTTCAAGGATCCCAGGGATGATACTGAAGGAAATCCGGGAAATCGTTTCGAGTGAAATCTGCTTTGCAGCCTGGCATTTATGGCGGGCGCTCTCTCAGCTTTCAGGATCCAAGACCAACGTTCACGTCATCCAAAGAACAAACAGCAAAAGAAGAAAATTCAAAAACTTAACAAAGACCTGCAGGACTTCAAACAAATTCAAATCCAACTTAAGAACTTGAACCTAAAGATTGTCTACACATGTTCGACCATTGGCGTCCTGTCTGAGAGCGACCTCGCCGACAGAGCCACATGCACTGGGCCGAGCCCTCAGCCCTCAGTCTGGGATGTGGGAAAAGTCCAGACGTCTCCAAAGGACCACCCTTCCCAACCTGGGAAAGCAGGGCAAAGCAACAAAGTTCGACAAGCTAAGCAAAACGATGACATCAACTTCTCAAACTTTAACTACCTTCCAAAAGCTTTACAAAGCGAGATCTTCACATGACGGATAAGTTGTACTTTTTGGAAAAAGTCCTTGACCTCTTCCTTCCTGGCTTTCCCGCTCTCTTTGGCGCAAACGTATCAGCACTGGCCAGCATTGTGTCCTGACAAAACCCAAATTGACTTCAAATCGAGCACGCACCAGAGACACACTCATCCACCCCCACACAATAATTAGAGTTTCCTTGACCCTTTCAGTTTTTAAACAGGCTATCAGGTCTCCACCTAGCATCCCCTAACCCTGCGCGTTGGCATTTGTTGAACTGACATCCTGCAACAGTTTCCAAGGATCTCTGTTCATGTTGTTCGCCGGATTTTCAATGTTTTAGCTCAAATAAATGCAAGTACTTCATAATAGTTCCATGTCAGAAATGTTGACTTTGATCATTTTTTTTGCGGACAAATGTTGCGACACACTTCGTGCAGGTCCTGTCGATTCACCGCCACCGCAACCACAGGCACCTGTGCCATTGGCATGTCGTGACTACAGCTGTTGCTCAAAACCAAACTTTGCAATGTTCAGGTTCTTGTGCTTGCTACTGCAACTTTTGCCCTGGGTGTGTGCTTTTCAATTTGCTGGTGAAGCTGTTGCTTCCAGCTGATGTTTGATTCCTCACGGGGATTTTCTGCAGGAAATTCTCCCTCATCTACTCAAATGGGAAGACGACACCACGAAGTCAAGACATATTTGATGAATATCTACGAATATCGGTGATACTTTTCCAAATGTTAAAAGAAGGTTGGAAAGATACTTTTGGAAGTGCTTAGATGCTGCGCATCATGTTCACTGATCCTATTTCCCTCTGGTTGTGCATACGCTCAAAACCAAACTTTGCAATGTTCAGTTTATACGCCCATTCTTGATTGAACAAAATAACAATACAAATATTCCATGTATTCAGGAAAAATTACACGTAGCTGCTCCAAACCACCTGACCACAACCTAACATAGCTATTCGTCCCCAAGCGCCATTGGGCCTGAACACGGTCTGACCCCTCCAAACAGATCTGGGATCGTAGAGGTTTTTAGACGCCGGAGCTAGCTAACATAGTGATTGTATCAAAGAACAAAAAAGCCCAAAATGAACACAAAAGTAAAAAATAATGCTCGAATGAACTAACATAGCTTCCAGAACAGCTCCGAACCAAGATTCTCCAGAGTAACTTTGTTAGAACTTTGATTGGTATTGCTTCGGAATTGTGGTTCTAAGGCATGCTAGGTTCTTGTCGGATTTTTGAGACCTTTGGGCGGCCATGTTAGGTTTTTGTTGGGGCATTAATTGGCTACATTGGGCCTAGGCATCCCTCTTTTGTTGTGCCAAAGGTTCCTTGTGAGGTTCTTTGAGGGTTTTTGGCGGCTATGTTAGGCTTTTGTTGGGGTCTTCATTGGTTGGGTTGGGCCTAGGCATTTTTGGATGGTGCTTAGCGTTGAATGTGCGGTCCTTTTGTGCCATTTGGCGGCCATGTTGGGCGTTTGTTGGGGCATTCATTGGCTAGGTTGGGCCCAGGCATGCCTTTTGATGGGGCCTAGGGTTCCCTGTAGGTTCCTCCTCTCCCAAACCAAAAAATTTATAGATTTGATCACTTTTGAATAAGAAATTTGATCAGTGACCCTTTCGGGCTGGCCTCTTGCATTGAAGAGCCTAGCTGGAAACGCAAAAACATGTTCACTAGCTATGTGGGTTGGTAAATCCAAACTGGAATGGTTTGATGGATCACCCAATTTTGGGTTCCAACCGATGAACACCTGCAATTGGCAAGAGTTATATTGCCAAACAATAGATATGTTAGGGGAACCCATACGCACCTGTCCTCCACACTGACCCAAGAGCGAAGAAGAAGCTATCAAACCAAACAGTCAGTTGATGAACCTTGCGGGAAGGCTCTTGTGGGCCCCCCCTTCCCCAAACCAAAAAATCTTAAGATTCTATCACTTGTGAAAAAGAAATTTGATCAATTTAATTCCAGCTTAAAAATACATTTTGTGATCCTTTCGGGCTGGCCTCCTGCATTGAAGAACCTAGCTGGAAACGCATACCCATGTTCAGTAGCTATGTTGGTTGGTAAATCCAAACTGGAATGGTTTGATGGATCACCCATAGGCTGACAGGGAACCCTAGGTGTTGATTTGAAGTTGTTGCTGTGACACTTTCTGACGTCCTCCAAGACCTTTGGGGAGGACGCTTCAGTCCGATCGACTTCTGTGACTTAGACACAGTCACTGTCCGTGGCTTTTTGGACCGATTGTTCCATAGAACACTGTGCGTTGGCTGCACAGTGTCTGATCGCGGCACCTCTGCTTGTGCGAAAATAGCCATGTCTCTTTGCTGAGCACAGTCTTCAGTGATCATACCTACTAGCTATTCGTTTCGACATCGACCAGTGTTGCTACTTGATAGCTCTGGCTACTCTAGGGAACCCAAGGCCCACAGAGAACCCTAGGCCCCATCAAAAGGCCTGCCTAGGCCGAACCTAGCCAATGAATGCCTCAACACAAGTCGAATGTAGCCGCCAAACGGCCCACAAGGAACCTTTGGCACAACCGAAGAGGGATGCCTAGGCCCAACCTAACCAATGAATACCCCAACAAAAGCCTAACATAGCCGCCGAATGGCCCAAAAGAATCCCGCAGCAAACCCCAGACGCCGTCAAAAGGGATACCCAAAAGAATCCTACAAGGAACAAGGAGCCCTAGGTTTTCATTGGCTAGTCTTTGATCCTTTCCCATTAGTCGGTGAAGCCATTCCACCCAAAGGAAGGCTAACGTGGCCGCTGAGACTTGGGCCGGCACAAGCAAATCTAATTGATAGGATAGCAATGTTAGCTCTCAAATCCTCCCAAAAACATTCAATAATGCTCACACCGGCAGTAGCCATGTTAGCCGTGAATCCACCTGGGATATGTTTCATTAACATGACTACTTTTGTTATACCGTTTTTTTGGAATGCTAAATTCCCAGGTGTACGTTCCAAATAATTTGCGAACTTAGATTGATCACTTTCCTTGACTCTCTGTTTGTCACAAGTTGCATCCTTCCACGGAGCCAAATCACTTGCTTATCTGCCCGCTCCGTCGCACCTGATGGTGTTTCAAGTAGTGCATCTTGAACTCCTTCCCCAGGGCATAGATGTGCACCTGTGCGAAACTACACCTGAAGACACACATCATGCCTCATCATGTCTGTGAACCTCTGGGCCAACATGAACTTTAGCTTAGACATGAGAAATGAGCAAAGTCAGACATCATTTGATTTTTTTGCGCGTTCTACAGTCCAATTCCAGTCCACTGATATGCTCCTCGGCATGGCGTGGAGCCTGGCCCCTTTGCCCCGCCTCTTTGTCCTCAGAAGCGGAGATCATCCAGCCTCTGGAGAGTCAGAAGGGAGCATGGAGAAAACATCGGTTCGAAGGGACAAAATGAAAGAAGATGAAGGGAGAAGAAAACATCGAGATGAAAGAAGATGAAAGAAGAAAGCAAGAGAAACAAGCACATATCGCGCAAGGTTGAAGAATGTTACAGAAACGCTTCAAAATGTTGCACAAACAAGTGAGTCTTGTGCTGCCGTGCTTGCAGACCCCTTTCCCAAACTTCAGTCGAAAAACACGAAACTATCTGCCAGTGTGGAAAGAGACAAATTCATTTGACTGTACGTCAACAAATCTCACTCAAGAGTCTCAAAGTCGACAATCAATCGCGCCAAACTTTGTCATTATCTCTGTGATGCACAGCTGTCGAGAACAACTCAATCAAGATCAAGAACTGAACTCATTGTGTGTTTCATTTCTTGTATTTCTCTCATTTCTCTCTTGAGCATTGTCTTTACGTGTCTTGATTGTTGATGATCAATCTTTTACATCTATAAAAATGACCATTATCTATTGTCGCTCATGGTCTTCTCTATATTCTTCTCTGCAAACTTATTCTAGAAATAGATTGTGATCTACGAATGTAATATAAATCCAATAAAATCTCTACTTTTTGCCTCTTCTGTGTTGTGCATTTCCCGTTGCCTTGCCCCGATGGAGAATGGCAATTCTTCAGGGGCAGGAGCTCATGCCTCGGCGCAGCACCATTTTGGAATTCTTAAGAACAGGGGTTCCTTGCTTGAGTCATCTTAGTTCAATGTATATACATGCCCAATGCCTACCTTTTGCCACATACAGATTTTCACCCATCGTGGCTCCGCGGACACGTATGAAAACTTCCAGGCCCCGCATACTGCGGTGTTCCACACCAACATGATAGTCACATAACAGCCAAGGAAACCTCTAGGCCCCGCTGATTGGTGATGAAATGACATGAACCGTGGTCATGTTACTGATACCATCAAATGCACCCGGCCCCCTGGCTGTAATATGCCACGACCTGTCATGATGTCATGGATGACATCAAATCCACCAGGCCCCCTGGCTGTATTTTGACATGAACCATATTGATGTTATCGATGATATCAAATCCACCAAGTCCCCTGGCTATAATATTACGTGACCTGTAGTGATCTTATGGCCCCAAAGTCCCGGGGATATCCTTTCCTCGGGGGTGCGTGTGGGCCCACCACGTCCCGGATGACGACACTGATGACAATGATGACGATGAAGATGATGTGATGATGATGAGATGATGATGATGATGACGACGACGACGACGACGACGACGACGACGACGATGATGCTGATGACGGGCTT
>VSDK01007041.1:238294-252063 GCA_009767595.1 Symbiodinium kawagutii | reverse complement strand
GACGACGACGACGATGATGCTGATGACGGGCTGGCCGGACGAGACGTTGGCGCTCCGGGCAGAAGGTCAGAATTGGCCGTGTATATATATATATATATATATATTCATACATATTTATATATAGATATATATTCAAATGTATTTTATAGCCTATAGCATTTACTTACTTGTTTATTCATTAATGTATTCCTTTATTTACCTATCTATCATCATTATATCATATGTATGATTGAATCTACTATGTTTGAATATGGTTTCTATTTGCGAGAATATATTCTTCGTCAAGCAAAAACTTTGCGCTTCAAACTTCAAAAATAGACATACACAATTGAGTGAAACGCAACAAGGCAAATTAAGTCTTATTTGGACTTCATGCACCATGAAATCTTGATGTGAATCATAGGCAACACTTAGTTTGTTCGACGTTTCTAGGATTATTTGAAAGCATGCTCTCAATAGCAAATTGCTTGGTGCGTTGTGAAACAAAGAACCCTTCAAACATGTCCAGAGAAAAATTATCTTCTTTGTACAAAGAGAGTAATTAACTGAAGGAGGCAGCACGCCACAGTGCTCAATGGAGGATACTCAAAGGATCAGCATGGACTGCCCCACTATCTGAGTTTCAAGCGCAACTCTGGTTCGATTCCGAACAGTGAGGTTTGTGAGGACCTTAGAAGTCTGTCGGGGCTCTCATGTCATGGCTACCGAAAACATGAAAGTTGCAGACTCTTCCATGATGTACCAGGAGTCCACAGAAAAACGCTGCCTCATGCAGGACCTTGCCATACCGTGTCCAAGTCACGCCTTTTTCGTAGGTGCAGTCAATGATGGTGGCTGAGTTATCGGAGGTGTTCACCAATAAGCACGGCCTCAGAACATGGAAAGAACCCGGAGAAAAGAAAGAACGGAAAAGAAAGAAAAGAAGAAAGCTGATTTCCAGATTAGCAAAGTTAGCACATGTTTGGAGAAAAGAGATGCTAAGAGTTTCGAGGAAACTGTTTCAGGTGCAGCTTGAATTCCTCAATTTGTGTTGTGTTGTCACAAGGAAGCCTGGACACTGAATTATTGAGTCAGAAGAAAATTGAGTGCGCAGATGAAGCACACTGAGGATATCTTCATAGCCGAGTGCATAGGATGGGTCATCTTCCGGGCTCCAAGGTCAGTAGCTTTGTCCTCTGTGGTGCTCTGGCGGTCCCGAAGTGCTGTGGGTTGGGACGACCGTCCATGGGCTGCAGGAACGAAGCTGATGCACGTCACACCTCAAGCAGTCTGTTAAATTCTTCGTCAATCTTTACCATATCTGGTTTACACTTCTAGAAGAAAATCAATCTGCATCTTCAACTGCAACTCGCAGGATGACTACCCAGTATCTATCCTGAGCAGGCAGCTTCCTCTGGCAACATGCACCTTGGTATGAGTGAACGATGGGCAAAATGTGGATTTTTTGTTCAAAAAGTGAGACATACACGTTCACATTTGGACATGCTACTGTCAAGTCGCAAGGTTTACTGGCACGGAGGTCCTAGATGGTCATAGATGGTCAAAATGGTTCCAGGTCTTTCATCTTTTGCAAATGCGGCAATTTCGAATAAGATGCATCTCATTTCGCAGCTGCCAAACACAAAGGTTGTTGCCAACTGCTTGCTTGTTCTATAGAACACGTGCAGTTGATTTATCTGGATTGAGAAACCTGTCTCGAACTTGCACAAGACATGGATATCCTTCAAATCATTACCTTTCAAGACTTGGAAATTCTTTCCTTTCCCTGTCGTTCCCTTTTTCCTTAGGTTTCCTGAGGAGTTTCCTTCTCGGTTTTTCTTTGAAGACTCTGAACAGATCGCACCTTGAACTTCCATCTCAGAGTCGCCACGTCAACGGCCTCGAATCAGGGTCTTACGTTAAAACTCAACGTCAAACCACACCTCAAAACTCTCTTAATAAACAGTTTAGGAATTAATTTGAATTCAATGAATTAGGAAAATTCAAGGCGCTAAATGGATTCAAAAGGATGCAACTGCCACAAGCCTACGCACCGTCCAATCAAGGAATTAAGCGAACACAAAAAGGACGCCGTACTCTGCAACTGACCTCGTACACCTGAATGCTTGAACTCTTCGTACCTCAAGTGTAGGAAGTTGCAGTGATTATTTTGAAATTTCAAGGAAGTTTGTAAACGTTGAGCTGCTGGCTTAAGTAAACTTGTTCAGCAAATATCATTAATGAGAAGTAATAGGTAATTTATACAACCCACTATCATATTTGTTTGTTGTTACATATCTATCCAATTGTAGAATGCTTCTGTTTCAAATGGCCTGCGAAGAGGAAAAGCCCTGTGTCATCAAATTTCAGTGCCCGAACTTCGGACTCCACCTGCCGAGCAAATAAATGTTTCATTCTAATAGGTTTTTTCGTTGTCCAAAACATCGATCTCGTCTCCAGGCCTTGATCTTCTGCAAGACCATGCCATTGACCTCAGACTTCAAACCACAACGAATAACTTACAAAGAAAAAGTTATATCGATGTAATTCAATACTTAACTTTACCAAAGAAATAATACATATATATATATATATATCACTTTATATGCTAAAATATACTGAGTATACAAATGGGCCCATCATTGGCATGGTTGCCCTTGACTATCAGCTGTCGTACAACGGATATACCCACTCTGTCAGGAATCTACCAATTATCGAGTCAATTGATGGATCATTGTATAACTCTGCCAACCATGTTTCGATCAGCATTAGTGGTAATCATGTTGTGCCCTTCAATGGCAGTGAGACTTTTTGAGGGAAATAGTTGGTTGGACTCTGATGATACTATGAATATGCGTCGGTTTCACCCTTGCTTTCACCCATCAAGAATCCAACCCACAAAGTCAACTGATGGTAGTTCAGCCTTGCTAACCACCATTCGCAACGACCGCTACACTGAGCACGCTTGTATACGACTGCTAACATTGCCATCACCACTGTTGGTACCCAACCAGCATTACTAGTAACCATCATCAGGCATGGTTCAGTCACGTTTAATGATATTGCATCACAGTCGAAGATAAAGACATTAATGTTTAAGAGTTGGAATATTCGGTCGACAATGACAACATTCCTCACAGAACAAGACTGGTGAAATTCATGGATCATGGTTAACCATCATTGGTCAACCATCATTACATTGTTGCGTCTACTTCTGAACCATGACTAATGTTCAAGGAGAGCTGCTAACAATCAACCATGATCAACCATGGTATTCTTAGTGTTCTGGGCTGGTTGTTGGCCTTGATGGTGGTTCACATCTTCCCAGACCTTTCCGTGCTTGGGCTGTCCCACTTGCACGAGCCGCAGCACCGCGTTTGAGTTCGCTGCGACAAAGACCTGCTGATTTTTTACAGGTGCTGAAGCTTTAAGGCGATGACCTGGTGATGATGTGGATGAGTATTATGGTTGAGTATTGTGGTCATATTGGTTGAGAGTGATTTGCGAGAAACAATGCATAGAACTGACTAACATACTATATATAGTCTGGTAATGGTGAGGTGAGAACTCCCTTAATATTTTCAGAACGGGAGGCCCTGGCAGACCAGTTTTCCCACCATTGACGATAAGAATATGAACTATAGTAACATTAGAATATGAGGGGGGTATCACTCCCGGAGCCGCTTGTGATAACAAAATACATTATATCCACATGGTGCATAATAGCCCACAATTCAATAGACTATGGCGGGTCTAAACAAGAAACCAAAAAAAAATACAAAAAAACAAAATGACCAAAAAGAAAAAATGTTTTTAGACTCTTTGGAGGGAGGGGGTATGGGGTAGTCTGGCCAAGAGTCTGGAAACATTGTTTTTTTTGTTATTTTGTTTTCTGGCCCTCTTCGACCCGGCCCTCGAAGGTTTCTCTCCCCCCCGCAAAGAGCCAAAGTAGGTAAGATTTAAAGAATTCAAAATTAAATAGACCATAACATTGCAAATTAAATTGGCCATAGTTTAATCGACCATATCTAAATAGTAAGTGGATAAATGGGCCATCATGGGGCACGATTAGATAGGGCAACAACTATTGATATTCTCAATGGCAATATCATAATTCAATAAAACCATTCTTGATTTGTTACTACTAGCATTGATGGGCGATGCTTGATGATGATTGTTTATAACACCTCTTTAACATAAAATACGATAAATGTAATTGCAATCATACATGCATAAATCGTATTGATATGTTGCATATTATCAACAAAGGTTCTTAGTTGTCATCAGATTGTGTTTGATTAATATAGCCACTATATATTTGCTAAAGTATTCAAATATTGTACAATAATGACTAATTCACATTAAAACTGCTCAATATGTTATGTTTTTATTACCAATACAACCAGGATTGTGCATAAAGCAATAGTAGTCACTTGTGAAAACAATAGCTCATAAAGAGTTGTACGTATTGTCCATTGATTTTCGAACATCAATACAACGATCATTAATCATATAATGATGCTGATACTGCTTGTTGATATATAATACACATTCGCAATGCACTTAATTAATGCTAAGCCCATGCTAAAATCACTTAAAGACTGGACTGCCACAGCCTCCCTCTCTCAATATTTTTGGGTGGGGATGTCTACCAGGTAAAATTTTTGAGTGCATATTTCTGAATCTCACATTTGACAAGCAACAATTTACCTTCAACCACTTTCAACAAAGATCTCTACATCCTTGGTCTTAGGATGTGACCTGCGGGTTGAAAGGTAAGAAAATCGCCGCACCAACTGGCCTAAGCTCGGGCAGTTCCGAGTGATGCCGTGATGAGAAAGATCAGAAGAAATGCAAAATGAAGTAAATGAAGAGGGAAAAAAATGAAATTTGAATGAAATACAAGCATTTGCAAATAAACAATACACAAGGTTGCAAAGAAGATAGAAAAAAAGCAGCGCATTCGCAAAGGATATGCGAAGAGGCGAAGAGGCTCCAAATTCAGCCACATGAGGAATAACAAATTGCCACGAATCGCTTCATTTTTTGAGTTCGGCAAGCATTGAAGCTGAGAGCTGTGGGGAGCAATTGCGGGCCCGCGTTTTTGAAACACGAAATCTGACGCCGCGTTTACATTTGAGAAGTGAGATTGGGTCACGCTTGGTCCGTCCGTCCTTTGGTCCTGTTTCCTCGTTCCATGTTGGGGTTTTCAACGAAAGCTCAGTAATACACAGAGCAAATCATTTTCTGCTTCACAGCTTCGTGTTATTTTCTGAAGTGCTCATCTTTCAGCACAACTTCCTCTGAGGCCCTCTGCGTGGAGTCGGTGAGCACCTGATCTTTGTCAAGTGCTTTGCATTTTGCACTAAAACATTCACGTATGAACTTACATGTATATACATATACACATACATATAGGTATGTATATACATGCACTACCGCTACTTCACACCCTTGACTCCCACCAGAGCACTGGTGGCCAAGAAGGAAAGTTGAGCCGCACGGATACGGGGGTGGGCATGGGAGGGCAAACGCAAAGCTGTATTCCTGGAGTGCTTGATCCAGGTAAAGCCTGGCAGTTGCCAGGTGTTTCCATCGTCCCTTCTCGAAAAGGAGGTCAAGGCTTGTGCCATTGTTGTAGGCAGCTGTAGCTCCGCCCCTACGCAAGGAGTAGGGGATAAAGTGTAGGTCAGTGAGCCTCAGGTGACTCACCGCCTGTTTCCAAAGTTCGCGGAACCTCTGAGGGGTCTCCTTAACCAGTGGGGTTGCAGGAGAAAAGCCACGACAGAGCTTGGCCAAGCATTGGATGACTACCTTTTCCCACAGAAGTTGGTTTCGTTGTGTAGTTTTGGTATCCTCCAAAAAGAGGATGGCAGGCTGCTGTTCTTTCTTTGGCAAGGCGACATGTCCTCCTTTGAATAAAAACATTTCGCCAGTGCGCAGCAACCCGCAGAAACCAACCACGATCAGGAAGGCCAGCTGTTTCCAGCCCCAGTCGTGGAATACACCTGCAAAAGCATAGAGCAGCTCAGCTGAGAGGGGCGCAGCGCGTCGTGGCTGCTCAAACTTGCCCCGCAGCGACAACAGGCGCCAGGGTTCGCGAAGTCGCCCTTTCCGACAGGGCTTGTGAAACTGCACTGCTGCTAAACTGTAGCTGGCCATAGTCTTAGACTCGCCTTCTTCCCAAAGGTGCTCGATGTAGTTGCTCATCAAGGCTTCCAATTCAAGGCGCTCCAAGAGGGCACCTATTGCGCAACCAGCAAAGGCACTAACCTCCTTGAGAGATTAAGTGTACCTCTGCAGGGTCAGAGGTGTGACTCGTTGCTCACCAAGCCGTCCAATCTTCTTGCGCTCTTCTTTCCTCTCTGCTTTTGCGTCACGCCAATTAATTTTTCTGGGCATATCGACGGGAGGGGCCGTCGGCAGGTTGAGCCGTGAGGCCACCCATGCCCAAATTGCCAGGCAAAGAGCATGGACGCGGCGCAAGATACGATTGGTTGCTCCGCTTGATGACCGACCTTTGCACAGAACTGCAAGGCAGATCTGCGAGTCGGACAAATGCATGAAAAACACCGGCTTGAAGTTGGAGCTGCGCGCTCGCCATTCCTGCGGCCGCAAAATTTGTTTCAGCTCCAACATGTTGATGCGCGTGCTTTGGGAAAAGGATAGCTTTGTCCTGTTCTCCATACCCAGCGTTCTGGGTTGACGCTGGTCCTCGTCACGGCATCGGGCTTGAACACCAGGTTGAGGTCCATCCTCACATCACTTCCCCCGATATTCTACCCGCCGCAGGTAGTGGCGAACCAATCGGACGCCAAGCAGTCGCGGGTCATACAGCCCCACGTTTCCGTGACTGGCGAGCCTCACCCATTCAGTATCTAGAGCAGCCCGCAGGTGCGCCAGGGTTTGCTGCTCATCTTCGGTGAAGTTTCCAGCATCGACTCCACTTCCTTCATCAGCCACAGGGCTGCGCAAGGAAGGCGCTGACACTGCCATCTCTTCATGCCACTTTGAGATGATAGTCTTGGCAGTCAGCGGGTCGGTGCGAACGGCAGCTGTCCACAACCACAAGTCGATCAGACAGCCCACCGCCACACTGTGGAAACTGTTGTCCACTGCAGCGCACCGGGCTACCTCCTGAGCTTCAGCTTCCTGAGACGTTTTGGGCTTTTCTTTGAAAAGCGCCAAGGTGTGCCCCATCAGCACTTCTCTTTCATTGGAATTTGCCACTCTCACCTCAGTCGCATTTTCCTTCCTTTCCAAGGGGAACTCCCTCTTGTACATGTAGGGGGGATACTTCATTCGATCACCCTTCCATCTTTTCACTGTCTCCTCATCGCATGATGAAAGGCGGTGGCTTTGACCGGGGGATGCATCTCGCGAAAGTTGGCAGGCGAACTTCTTCACCTTCCCTTCCTCCCGGCCATGTCCAACCTGGTTCCACCGCCTTTTCAAGAGCTTCGGCGCTTTCTCGAAACACCAGCTCATCATGCAGCTTATGTCCACGTCGCTCAAACGATGGGCGATCATCTACTTCCAGATTGGCCCAGAAAAGCCGAGGCCTTCTCACCCGGGACACTCCGCTGCTGCAGACCATCACTGGTCTGCTGCAGTGTTCGGTTCATCTCCTGGATGTCCACCTCATCAGGGACCACGTTCTCCACGAACCTGCGCGTCCACAGCTTCATGCCCCGACCAACTTCAGCTATCCAGCCAAGGACTTCCTTCAGCTTGTATTAAGAGGGCTGAGCGGGGGTCATCTAAGCGCGTCCTGTTCACGGGACAACTTTGAGAGGCCCTGGCAAGGACTGCTGCCGGCCCCCACAATGCCTGTCACTCCAGGCACCCCCCCCACTGCCTTTTAATGTCTTTCTTGGTCCAAGAGTTGATGTCGCAGAAGACCTCGCATCCAGGCCACCTGCTTGGGTTAGCCTCCTGCATTCCCGATCACTTTCAACGATGACAAGCCTCTCCACTTTGACCTGAGCATGCTCTAGTGCCCGTGACAATCCGCCAATTCCGGCGAAGAAGTCAAAGACAATGACTTTCTGATACTCATCCGAGGGCAAGTTGTAGTCTGGGCTGGCGTCGAGTCCGTTCTCTGCCGCCACTGTGTCACGGATCCCCTGGCTTGTCAGCTTGCTGCTGTACACCATTCCACCTCCGGTTTCCGAGGCATCTGAGGCTGTCACCACCTCATTCAACTTAGCCTTCCAGTCTGTGAATCGGAGTGGTTGGCAGAAGCCTGCCAGCAGCACTTCCTCCACAACCTTTCCACCAAGCTCGATCATGACTTCTCCGCTGGCCACTTTTTCCAGGTATAGTCAAAGATCGCAAAGAACGGCCTGCGAAACTGCAGGCTATGCACCTCCTTTCCCAGGTACACTTGCAATGCTTTCTGAGGAACTTGATCCTGCCTCAAGATCCACCAAGGAGATGACATGGCCGTCCTCACCAACCCAGCATCTCCTTGGATCACTGCCCCCAGCTTCTCGGCCTTTTCAGCTCGTTCCAAAGCTTTGTCGAGGGATATGGAATGCTCATAGGCCGCACGCGGCCTCTGCTGCTCCTCCCTTGGCTTTCCTGCTAGCTCCTTTGCCACTCGAGCTTGCATCACCTCAATCGGATTGGCGTCATCGAGGTAGAGGCTCTGCGCTTTCCACGGTTTCGATCTTTCTCTCCGCCTCTTGAACATCTAAAATCGCCACACCCTTTCCTTCAGAAAAAATCTGGCTGGACTTTAGCACTGAGACTGGCACACTCCACTCATGGCCACGCAACTGCATGTCCGTGAGCTGTTTGGGCTGCTTCTTTCTACTAACTACGAACCAGTCATCATTTTGCTTCTGAGGCTTGCCGCTGCTGCTGCTGTTAGCAGGCTGCTGCTTAGAAGACAAAGAGGAGACCGGATTCTCATCAGGCGATTGCTTCTTGATTTTTGCTTGCAAACTATCTCTCAGCTTTCTAACTACCACTAGGCCAATTTCATGCTTGAGAGAATCATAAAGCAGAGCTCCAGAGATTTCCGGCGTAAAAGCCATAAACCAATTCTTAAGTTCTTGCGGTGTATCCATGTTCCTATTTTCCTTCGTCTCACTGCCATTTCCATTCAAAGTGTGCGCGATACGATTTCGAGTCAGCGCATCTACAAACCAAGTCTTGCAGCAAGAAAGCAAAGCTAGAATGCACACGAAGCAAACAACATAAGTTTGGCCAAGACATCTCGCAGCACCATCAGGAGCTGTCACCACTGCCGAGGAAAAATCCAGAAGGCATGTCTTGGACTTGTATAATGGCTTTTCTCGGTGTCTCCTTCGGGGTCTTCTGTTCCTCCTCCTGCTTTTCGGCCGCTTCCTTCGGCTTTATCTCTGTTCGATGGCCGTCGAGGGTCACTCTCCTCCTTTGCTTGTTCTCTGCCCTCTCTTTTCCTCGTTGGGGTGGCGTCACGGATCCTGGCTTCCCGCCTCTGGACCCGCCGCCTGCCTCCTATTTGAGGTTCCCCCTGTTCTTGGCCATCGCTTCTCTGAGCTTGTTCGTAGTCAGCTCCATCCGCGCTGCTTTCCGTCGCTCCTCCTCTGTCGTCAGGCTCGCTGCTTGGGGAGGGATCAGCTCTTGGTGCCTTGCTGTCGTCCATCCTGCTTCTGAGAACGACGTCTTGAGGGGTTCCAATCGCTGCACCAGCAGATCTCCTAGTTCTCCCAGCTGCCCCCCCAGCAACATGTCGATCCCTGTTCCGAGGGTGACGAGCTCGCGATGACTCCGCAAGCCGATGGCCGACGGAGGATGCTGAACCAGCACCACTTGATTGATGTACGAAAGCATCCTTGCCTTCGTCCAATCGCTTTCCGTCTCCGCCTCGCCTCCTTCTGCTCGAGCTAAATTTGCATCTCCTTCACGGCTTTCTTCAGCAGCTGCCCGGGGTTTTCTTTGACTGCCGCCACATCTCGGTTTTCTGCGGGTGGAGGGCCCGCGAAAACCCGGCGACGAGCCACTGCTCCTGGATCCCAAAGAATCCCTGGAGCTACCATCACTCCTCTTCCTCCTCCGGTCCCTCCTTCTCCCACTTCGGGATCGGCCTCGTCGATCTCTATCCCGTTCGCCTTCCTTCTTCTGGCGACCCTCTTTCAAATCGTCCGCTTTCTTGGCCAGCAGCTCACCCACACTTCCTTGGATCTTTTGGAACATTTTGTTGTTCTCCTCCACCAACTTCACGAGGCTCCTCATCCTTCTTCCTCCTCTTCTCGATCGGCTCAACAGCCTCCTCCAACTCCGCCAGTGCCCGATCTGCTCTGCCGCCATTGCCTTTCCCTTTTCCCCCCCTGGGAGGTCGGGAGGTCATTCACTCCATACCACTGATAGTAGGGGTCGCTTGCCACCACGTGATCAGCAGTCAGGAGCCCCGAGCCATCCTTGAGCTTTATCACCGCGTGCCCTTGAGGTCCTCGGACATCATAGCACTCATGCTCAATGAGCATGCCCTGGGTCATAACCCTCTGGGCAAACTTCAATGCCTCATCCTTCTCCTTCTTTCCATCAATCCTCACCTGATCACTCGGGGCCACACGAGAAAACAAGGCCTGATCCCAATCCTCATTGGCGCCGCCCTTGTCCAACAACTCACCCCTCAAGGCTTCAGTCATTGGGCCCTGCTCAGCTGGGCTAGAGGCGCAACTTTGGCTCAACCAGAAGGAAAAGGGACCTCCACTCCCCTCAAGGGCAGCACCAGCGACCTCCTCCTTGCTTCCACGAATTGCTTCCGCAGAATCCTCCCCACCTCCCACGGGGAAGGCTGGGGACGCTTCCGCCAGAGGAACTCAAACCCCCCTAGGCCACTAGGCCCCAGGGAGCGCGGTGCACCAACAGGTGCTCTGGGACCCGAAGCAAGGACACAAGCCAGCCAGAGTAGGGCCCCCTCCCTACCTCACAAGGAGGTCATGGAGGAAACACCCACTTTAGCCAAAAGCTCTGGTGCGACACAGCATCGTGCATGTCACTCCCTCTAGGATTACACATCCATTCATTCTGCTCAATCTAAATCTCAACCTGTTGAAATTGCTTGCGCTGTTTGGGCGCCTTCAGCATCTCTCCTGAGTCGACGCTCCAAAAGCGTACGGACCTCGCCGCAGAAACCGTGCGGCTGTTGATGTTCCCTAAAACGGACTGTTTTGGAGCACATGCCGACCAAACAGTCTGATCAACGGGTACAGAAATCATTTGTGTTCAAGGTGGTTTAAGCGACAATTCCATGATGTGAAAGGGACAAGAAAGCAATCATGTGCATGCGTATTCTATGGAGTGGACTGTGAAAGCTTTGCGTGAGACGTACAGAAATCAATCTTCGGAAGAGGATGGCAGAAATACGAATCTCTTTTGACAAATTTGTCAAGCGCGTTATTGCAACAACTGGGGAACAGACATCACCCTATGTCAACTATGAAGCACCAGCATTTCTTTCCAAATGATGGAAAAAACAGGCATATAATCAAAAGGAAAGAGAAAACTGCCGGCAAAAAAACTCAACAGTTCCGAGGCACAAAGACAAAAGCGTTTTTGAATCCTTGCCTTTGCAAATTTGTGATTTACCTACGAGTAGTTTGGAATTTGCACCTCTTTGTGAAACTTTGAAAGGCCCAAGGTCCAAAGCTTTCACCCAACGCTTTGACACACAACTCAAAGATCCAAACAGTGGTAAAACGTGTGTCAACAAAAGCACTAAATAAAATGCTCCGCACATAAGACACAAGTGCATATTGAGTGCCTAACAACCCAAACCCTGGCTGTGTTTTTTCCCACCATACCTTTTGACCAGTTGCGCTTAAATTGTTGAAAGATCAGTGTTAACTTTAAAGATACTGCTTGACAAGTGACAAAACAACACATTAATCAAACCATATTTGCTTCAAGCACTTGCTGAAAAATGCCTACCAAAAGTCAAACAAATATCAGCTATGAGATGCTATGAGCTGAAAGGCATGGTTTGGTGGCCGTAGCTTTTCGTTGATATCATATTGTTCAGTTTGTTCATCATCAGTTTTGATTGCATGTTTTAGCTATAACAATCCACAAAAGCATTATTTTGCCATCTTACATAGATGCTTAAGCAACGACACCAGTGTGATGCAAAGGCGCTTCTGAACTGATTGTGCCCAGTCGGCTGACCACAGGGAGACTCGGCAACGGCTTTGGAAGTCAGATATGTTTCCTTACATTGTCAATCCGAAAACAATTTGTAAGTGTCAATCGAGAGCCATATACCTTTTTAAACGAATGTATGCATTGTACCGCAGGTTATGGAATACACATTGAAAGAAACCGATGTACCAGGAGATAGATGTATTTTCACTTATATTGGCAAAAAATCTAAATAATTACACTTAATACCAATGACATGGTGCTTGATACAATGTGCTAAACACGACACAACGAAATTGCAAACGAAGGTGCTTATCGATAGATGCCGTGACCAGCTGGTCCTCCATGAGATTGAAGAAGAGCGAAGTGATGGCATCTCGACAAAGCCGCAAACCCATAAACCATCAGGAACCCAGGAATAGATATTCGAGATATTGTATATGTGTATATAGATGTAAAGACATACATATCCAAAATGTTACATGTATGCATATGTCATGTAAACTGCCTACAGCCACATGTATATATATATATATATACATATATATATATATACATAACACAACAGTGACCAACTGCAGATTTGTCCTACACCTTCTCTGGGCCCAGGTATTTTCAGGGCCAGGCCTTTCTTGTGAACTGAACCATCAAAAAAAAATGCATCCTGCACAGCACCTCACCTTATTCACCTTCTGCTCAAGGTCTTTGAATTTTCCCCGTCTCAAACGAAACGGCTTTTTGCAATTTACCAGTATCATTTAAATCATTCTTACCCCTCTCGGCAGCATTTTCCTCTTAAGCTTCCTAGATCTTCCTAGCATTCTTTGATCCACTCCTCAATCTATCCTTCCGTGGTTTTCTTGGGAATACATGCTTTTGTTACTTGATAATATTCTCCTTAGTATCCATCATGTCCTCTCCGTCCACTCCGGCGTTCTAAGTCAGCAACTGCTGTGACCCACCAGCCGGGAATGCACGGCAAAGTTGGCCTGAGTGCAAGGTTTCTGAAATTAGCAAATCTAAAGCATTGCCTCCAAATAGATTTTCGCAGATCAATAACATCAATCTTCATTCAGTTCAGCTCATTGTCCAGCTAAATCAGTTAAACAACAGCCCTACATGTTACCACGACGGGGGCTGGCACCCGTTACTACGACGGTTATTTAACCGTTACTACGACGGGCTCAAGTTGTTACGGCGACGGGCTCAGCAATGAAAAACACGACGGGTAGCAAGCGCATTGAAGCAATCATATTTTGATAAAACCATTTCAAAACAATGGGTTCCCAGCCCGACACCCTCCGAATTAGACTGCCTTTTCCCCTTTCCATAAAGGTGTTTGAAAACCGAGGTTTCCGAGCCCGAAGCCCGCCGAATCTGACCAACTTTTCCCCTTTCCTGAAGGTGTTTGAAAACGGAGGTTTCCGAGCCCGAAACCCTCCGAATCTGATTTCCTTTTCTCCTTTCCTAAAGGTGTTTGAAAACGGAGGTTTCCGAGCCCGAAACCCTTCGAATCTGATTTCCTTTTCCCCTTTCCAAAGAGGTGTTTGAAAACGGAGGTTTCCAAGCCCGAAACCTTCGAATCTGACCTTCTTTTCCCCTTTCTTAAAGGTGTCTTAAAACGGAGGTTTCCCGGCCCGAAACCCTCCGAATCTGAC
>VSDK01007041.1:225927-236592 GCA_009767595.1 Symbiodinium kawagutii | reverse complement strand
AGAAGGTCAGATTCGGAGGGTTTCGGGCCGGGAAACCTCCGTTTTAAGACGCTTTTAAGAAAGGGGAAAAGAAGGTCAGATTCGGAGGGTTTCGGGCCGGGAAACCTCCGTTTTAAGACACCTTTAAGAAAGGGGAAAAGAAGGTCAGATTCGGAGGGTTTCGGGCCGGGAAACCTCCGTTTTAAGACACCTTTAAGAAAGGGGAAAAGAAGGTCAGATTCGGAGGGTTTCGGGCCGGGAAACCTCCGTTTTAAAACACCTTTAAGAAAGGGGAAAAGAAGGTCAAATTCGGAGGGTTTCGAACCGGGAAACCTCCGTTTAAAAGAAAGCAATTGAGCATAAATATGAATAGAAAGCATAGCGTCGTACTGATATACTTCCGTTCGTCGGCGTAACGATAAGAAGAGTCGTTGTAACGACTATTCAGTCGTGGTAACAGTGGGTTCAACAGTTAAGTCATAGATCTTGAGTTCTTGGAAGTGCCTTTGGACAAGTCACAGCTGGAGGAGTTTCGTAGGGGTCTGTGGAATCGAAAGAGAAGTCGTGTGGGAGGTCGACCTCAGCACGCGTTCGCTCCAATAACACAGTTGTCTTTCACCCCAAAACACAAAGTGACAGTCCTTCACTCCTTCAAAGTTCGGAGAAGTCGTCTCTTTAACGAACAACAAAAAGAAGAGATTGCCATGGTCATTTTCTGCAAACCAAAAAATGCAAAGAGACGGTGCCCTGCGATTTCGGGGCCGCGACAATTTCCATCTCTGTTCGGTAGCATCGATAGACCACAACCGGGCCGCCCTACAGAGGTGGCGCAAATTCAAATACTTAAGCAGAATATCATAATCTGTAGATTCATGGTAGCTTTATTCAAATTGACTAATATGAATATAAACACAAATATGAACGTATATGTATATATATATATATACACACAAAATATATATTCTATTCTTCAATCGACTACACTCACTGTGCATTTACAGACTTCCACACAAAACGGCCCCAAGTCCTTGGAAGCACAGGCCAGAAGTATGTAAGCCTTCAACGGCGACTTCTGTCCGTGTGCTGAAGGCAACTTCTTTTGGCATTGCCGCAATTGAGAAGATGTGCAAGAAGAAAAGGTTTCGTTTTGATAATATCTTTAACTTCTTCATGTTTCTGTTTTACTTTTATTGAATCTATTTTCTTCTCCGGTTTTCTTCTCCCTTAAGGACTTTACACAGGTCCCTGGACCTTGTGCAAACGCTCCTGACCAAAGCAAATGCAGGTCACTGCCTTGGTGTGAAAGTAAACATTAAAACAGACGAAAACATGTTGAAAACATGAGTGACCGTATTGAAATGTTGAACAGTTGAACACATAAGCACACAAAAGTAAATATGCATAAGCGATCGTATTGTTATGTTGTCAATGTTTAGAATGCAGTACTGCCATGCAAGTGCCTATCTCAAGGGATGCAACGACAGTGCCATGCAATTCATGCAATCTGTTGCAAGCATAAGGCAACGTTGCGAAATGGTGATGTTGCATCATGTCATACAGTGTATCTTTGCGTCATGTGGATGTACACAGCACAAGGGCAGCTCAACGCCCCACAATATCCCAGAACACGAGGCAAAGCAACGAGCCACGACATGTCCTGAAAGATAATGCAGCAAAAATATCTGTTTACGTTGAATGCGTAACATCAAACAGGGCATAGGGAGGATCATTGCCGCAAATGCAATTGTGAGCTCAAAGTCTTTCGCGATGCAACGGTGTAAACAAATGTATGCAGGCATGCATTAACACAAGAACAAGAAGCTGCCCTCTACAAAATAATTGTAAATCGACCCCATTATTATATACATCATGACATCATGAGAGACTCCTGGCAATGTGTGGCCGCGCTCATGCTCTTGGTATGGACCCCTCATCCCATATATGGTGGTTTCTCAAAATAGGGGTAACCCCAAATCATCCATTATTAGTCATGTACAGTAGTGAACCAACCATTTTTGAGGTACCCCCATTTTAAGAAACCCCCATATTGCAATACATGACAAGTGCTCACTGAGAGAGTACTTCCACCGCCGAGTAAAGTGAGCTAATACATGTTACCAGAATCAAGCGAACAGAAAACAAAAGGACAGAATTCTCATAGATTTTTCAGGGAACATCCAAACTTGTAATGCAACTTTCCGGGACTGAGGTCATTCAGCACTTGGAATCTCACAGAGTCAGAATCTTGCAGTTCCTGCGCGCAGCACCATGTGTGACAGAACTCTCAACGTATTCAACGATTCAATGATTCAATTCCTTCCAACAAATGTCTTTCTCGACATTTTTCAATGCACCTATTGAGACAGTTAAAATGCGAGGTCCAAAGGTAGTCGTCAGAGTCATCGCACTTCGTTCATCCCAGGTCTTGAAAAGAGAGCCCACGTGCATTTGTAGAAACCAAACAGTACTGCGTGTAGACATCTCAGAGATCGTATGGCAGCTGTTTGTCTTTGTTTCCACATGAAATATCTGGCGTCAAATGTTGTCTAGATGTCTTTCAATATCTTTAATAAGTTCGACACACACCAACGCATATGTATATATAAATATACACACCTAAATACAAACCTAAATATATGTTATCTTTATGTGTTAATTCTCATCTTCTAGCCAGTTGTAATTCAGACTCTTTGAGTGTTTGCATGCTGCGTCCCTTCACCTGAATTGGCCGAAGGTTCAGATCACCATCTTTTGAAGTCTGGCAGTGCCAAAGGAAAGAGTTGGCCAGGAAGACTTTGCCAGTCAAACTGTCAGCTCTGTGTTTTGCACACCTTGCTTGTCATCAGTTCTGTGCTTGTCTACAAACAAAATCAAAAAGTGAAGCAAAGATAAGCAATGTGACTTAAGCAGAGATAAACAAAAATAGAAATTGACTTCAGATCTTCTTTCCTTCTTATTTCAGACTTCAGATTTTCTTTCAGATTTCTTCAGACTGTTTTCTCTTACTCGAACTTTGCCTGCTTCATGGACTTTGTCCCCTTTAGCGAAGGCCTGGCATCTTCGCTCGCAGTTGGAAATGCAACGCAGAGATGCAACGAAGAACTTCAAATCTTTGGGAAGATCGACATTTGGGAAGAAGTCCTTGGAAGTCTTGTGAAGTCGATGCACCTCTGGGAAAAAGAAGCCTTGGGAAGCCTTGGGAAGTCTTGTGATTTGGGAAGTTGAAAGAATGCGGACAGTGGAAATTGCCAGTGAATTGAAACCCATGAAAGTGGACACGTTGTTCTCATCTCTTCCTAATTCTTTGTCAGCGACCGGCATTTGTGATGGCAGGTGTTTGCTTTTAGATTTACGGGATTTGATAGTCTGATATCCTATAGCTTCCTAAAACACAGCGATGATATGAGAACTTGTGAGTGGTTGAGGGTTTGTGATTACTCTTTGCCATGCAGCCCCAACTCAAAACTGTTCTGCACCATATGCACCATTTTCATCACGGTTGTCAGCCGTATCAACAAACCATTGGTTAAACCATACTGACCGTTGGTTTAAAAACATCTATGAACATCATTGGCCAAATCATCACCAGAATTCACCGGAAGTTCATTAACCACCATGAATCATAAAAAATAAAAAACATTTACCATCACCAGTATTACGCAGTATAACCAGCAATAGAACCATATGACCATCAAACAATATCAAACATGTCTCAACATCATAGTGTCTAAACATATTCTTGCTTAACATATTTTGTTTGCCGGCCTTAAGGGCTTTAACCCATCTCAACCCACATCTCAACCCATCTTAAGCTGAACATCATTGGTGTCGTCAGATCTCACCTGCCTCAACACTCCTCCAGCTTTCATGCTTCGATCTCCACCGGACCATAACTTCACTGCATCCAAGGCCTTGGCAATGGAACCTCGGACTCATAAGGAAACGAAAAAGGAAGAAAACCGAATTTAAGAGAGAAATCAAAATTATGATGTCAAAACTAAATAATGTATAAATGTATTTCTAATTTGGAAACTCGAACTTGGAGATGAAGTGTAAAGAACTTCCTTTCACCGAGTCTGGGAAAGCTCGAAAGCGAGCTCCAAAGCACAGAGCTTTCGACTACGCTTGCCATCTGGAGATGCTGCTTCCACACCCTGAGCACATTGGGGGTCGTAGCTGCATATGATCTTTGCATTTCGACTGTGTTCAGGAGACTGGTATGATTCAATGACATAGCTGTATATCGTGACTAATTAATCTGCATCAACGAACATGTGAAATGAACCAATAACGTGAAAGAATTCTGGATAAACAAAGATATACAAAGATAACGCAGGAGTGTACTCAGTGCAAACGTCAGCAGGTTTCATGTTCTCATCTCGAAGCATGCACCGTCGCTCTCTCAAGGATGGCACCCCACCTGGCTATCTCCGACTGCATCCTGCCCGGCGTCGGTGGTAACAGATTGGTGCTGCACTTCACAACGAGACAAGTGAAGAGTTTGGTTTGAGCACAGGCTACGTGAAAGGTATGTGAAGGGTACATGAAGGGTACGTGGCTCCACATCAGCTTCTACGATTTTCTACGTAATGCGCCACACTTACTCGGCAGAAACTCAACCTCTAGACTCACAGAATGTTTCCATCAGAACACAACACAGGAAGCACATCAGACCACAACACATCAGATCACAAGTTGAAACATCCTTCTGCTATTCCCTTCTCCCTTCTGCTTGATGGTCCTCGGAGCTAATGGCAAACTGCACAGCATCGATTAGACTTGAACTTTCCATCGCTTGACCTGTCCACTCTGTTGGCATCGTGGAAGTTGGTCAGTCATGTTCCACACAGGGAAGGCACTACTTGGCGCTGGGACTTCACAACTTCAACACCGCATAGCACCGCCTTCTGCTCGGATTGCAGCATCTTTGGCTGCAGCCACATCAACCTGTGGGATACCCCCTGTGCATCCAAGAAACGTGCAGATACCGGGAGGCACAAATGAAATGTGCTCAGCACATGGGGCAATGTCTTGCTGTAGTAATATTATTGGGTGTTCTTTGCGCTTTGAGTAATACTAAGCACCTTTCAAGAGTTGATCAGGCAAGTGATCTATCATAGAGTCACTCCCATGGACATGACAAAACTGTGACCGCTGTCGACCAGAAAAGATCATCGAATGGTCTTGCTGACTTGTTATGCATGTGTTGACCCGAAAAAGAAACTCATTGTGCCTAACGACTTGACACACACACACACATCAAAACGCATCCCAAACTTTCGAGAACAAATCGAACATGCTCAAACTTTGTGCACGTTCTATCAATCATTTTTGCATCCACGGCAAAAGCTGTAGAACGAACTTCTGACACGTCGGAGCAACGAAAAGAGTTCTGTTGATCTTCCGCCTGGATGGGATGACCCAAATCCACGTTGTACCTCGGCTTGCAGCGAGCACTTCTTCAAAGAGGTGAAGTGTACTAAGAGGTGATTAGAAGATATGTGAAGTGTATTACTTCGTTCAGCCATCCGGTTCTTGGGACTGCATAGAACACACTTTTCAGACCTGTTAGTTCTCTCTGCAGATGTTGAATGATGCGGGTCATCCTCTTCCTCTCCTCTTTTTTCCTGCCTTCTAATCGCCTTCAGCCTGTCCTTGCGTCATTACTCGTGTCACACCTCTTTGTGTTGTACTATGTGTCGAAGGCCCCACGGAAACTGATGCGTGCAGGACCAGGGCAACTTACTGCTGTGGATATCAGATCATACAGTCGAAATGTCAGCGGAAATATCAGGACCTGTGTCAGTCGAGAACCTTGAAATAAGAGTCAGTATATTTACAGATTTCAGAATAGAATTGCCTCAACCATTCTATGTCGGAAGACAAATCAAGGTCGACAATTGCCGCTCGCAACTCCTCGATTTCACAATCATCTTCGTTGCATGCATGGGCCATAAGTCAACAAAACAATAGTCGCAGCAAAAGTTATCTCCTCGAAGAAGATGAATTCGCTTAGAGGTCCAAGGATGGATAAAATGCAACAAATAAACTCATATCTGTCATCTAGAATTCGCATTGAACCTGCATGATTAAAATGAGGAGACTGAACATGTAGTCAATTCAGATACCAAATAATGTAAAACACTAGTAAACAACACAAACACCATACATATTGCGACAAGGAACAAGCATACTGTTCCTCGGGATCACTACATCATTGCCAACTGTTTCTGATAGGTCGGATCTTTATTACTGTGAGTCGAGTCATTTTCGTGTCTGAAACTCTAGGCATCCATCTTTGTCTCTGCAGCACACTTACAAAAAAGGCTGATACACTTAGAATCTTAGAAGTGGATCACATTGAACAAAAAGACTCAAGACTTGCAAACTTCCTAAAGTCGTGGTCAAAACTTGCGGAGTGACATCTTGTCATCAACTTGTCCAATCTGTTTCTTCTAGGATTCCCCGACCTATTTCCAAAAAGAAGTGGTCTAGCACCTGCGCTATGTGCCTCGCAGCTTGAAATCTGTGAGACACTCGAAATTGAAATCCTCTTCCTAAGTAATAAAAATACATAAACATATATAGTATATATATATACGCGCAATTCCCCCCCTTTGCCCCGCAGGGGCAAAGGGTGGGAAGTGCGCGTATTACTAGCAACCATGGTGGGTGTATCCAGCAACCATGGTGGGTCTATCCATCAACCATGTTGGTGGTATCCATCAACCATCCATCAACCATGAATCATGTTATCATCAGAACTCATGCTGAACTAAATGTTTCATATATACAAAAGAACTCAGTACCAAAATCAAAAGTCCCACCCCCGGTGAACTATCTGTTTCATATACACAAAAGAACTCAGTACCAGAACCAAATGTCCCACCCCCGCTGAACTATATGTTTCATATGTACGAAGAACTCATTACCAGAATCACATGTCCCACCCCCGCTGAACTATATGTTTCATATATACGAAGAACTCATTACCAGAATCAAATGTCCCACCCCCGCTGCACTATATGTTTCATATATACGAAGAACTCATTACCAGAATCAAATGTCCCACCCCCGCTGCACTATATGTTTCATATATACGAAGAACTCATTACCAAAATCAAATTTCCCACCCCAGCTGAACTATATGTTTCATATATACGAAAGAACTCATTACCAAAATGAAAAAAAGTCCCACCCCCGTTGAACTATATGTTTCATATATACGAAGAACTCAGTACCAGAATCAAATGTCCCACCCCCGCTGCACTATATGTTTCATATATACGAAGAACTCATTACCAAAATCAAATTTCCCACCCCAGCTGAACTATATGTTTCATATATACGAAAGAACTCATTACCAAAATGAAAAAAAGTCCCACCCCCGTTGAACTATATGTTTCATATATACGAAGAACTCAGTACCAGAATCAAATGTCCCACCCCCGCTGAACTATATGCTTCATATATACGAAGAACTCATTAGCAGTTTCAAATGTCCCACCCCCGGTGAACTATATGTTTCATATACACAAAAGAAGTAGCCCCGGGAGTGTGTGCGGGTCCACCATGTCCCGCATGATGATGATGATGATGATGATGATGATCATCATCATCATCATCATGATGATGATCATGGTGATGATAATCATGATGATGATAATGTTGCTGATGATGCTGATGATGATGATCCCGTCACTCTTGTACCTGCGGGGCAAAGGGTGGGAATTGCCCGTATATATATATATGTATGTATACACTACGTGATATTACAACAGTATTACTTATTACTATTTAATTACAGTAATTACTCATAGTTCTTTGAGTGCCATGGCCTCTCTCGTGCTAAGTTCCATTGGTTTTCAAAGCGTTCCCGACCTCCTGCGTGAGGGTCAATGCATAGTCGAAAGATTCCTTTTTGGCCCTGAGCTGAGTCTTCTAAGCCCCAGAAATCGACAGCAAGAAAAGGACGTCAGCGGAATGCGACACGGAGCAGGGACAGTTGCACCAACAAACTGAGATCTGCACAGGTCGTAGACGATGAAAACCCACTGAGAGCGATTGAACCACTCTTTCACCAAATGTGCACCCTGGCTTTCAAGGCATCAGCACGTGACTATCTTTGAATGCATATTGCAAGCACTGCACATCAGATCATGGTGGCTACATTGTGCTACACGTTGTATTACTCATTGTCCTAATGAGTTATGTGTGAGTTATATTGTCACGTGTTTCTTCTCGAGCTGAGATTACCCATTGAGTCTCTGAGTCTCCCAACGCGGTGGTTCCCCGAGCAGTCCAAAATCTTCATGCTTCGGGTGTTGACCTCCACGATGGAAATCTTGAAGCGTCAAAGAAGATGTGTTGAAGAAAAGTAAGAAAGGAACAGCGCTAATAACTATAATATGTTATAATCTAGTAATAAAGAGAAACGTAAGAACATTACAATCCAAAGAAAATGTGGTGAAGAAAAATCAGAAGGAACACAAGAATCCCTTGATCAAATCTTCATCTTCAGTTGTTTATCAGACAAAATGACCGAACACAACAAAACTTGTCGCAGATGTTCTCTGTTCTTTCTTTTTTCCAGGCCGTTCCCCCCTCTGCATTTTCTTGATAATTTTGAACATGAAAACCTCGAACTCACAGGTTCTGTGCGCCTTCACTTGAGAATGAGCCATCAAGTTGCCTTTCGTCTCTCTGAACTTTGGCAGCTGCTGCTGATCCTTAGCGCATCAACCCGATGCATAGTCTATCGCAAGCTCCGGGACAGTGCAACAAAACAACCTGCTCAACTTGCCACGTTTTTGATTTGTACCATTTGTACCATAGACTGGAAGCAGAAAAAGGTGGTGCCGGTCATGAACTGTATCGAGCTCCCTGAACTTTGTACACGATACTGGGATAACCAACAGCCTTTTTCAGCATTATCAGTTTGGCATTGTCACAATGAACAGTTTGTCACAAGCTTCACGTCAATGCAGAATGAACAATCTGAAAACATGCCCTTGGGGCCAAAATGCGCCAAAAATGGGCTCTCGTGTTGCAAATACTTTCAAGAGAACTTGTTATGAACTTGCTTCCTTGGGATGAACTTGGCTGAGTGGTGGGCATACTCTGCAATGAGCGACTCCAGCCTTAATGACAAGACACTGGGACTGAAAGAAAGATCTTAAGATCAGTTCATAACTTCCCCAGAACTCTGATTTAGGCCTCTGTAACGTCGCCTGCTCGACACTGATGAGCGAACACTGGAACTGCATCATTCAAAGCCTCAACCAAATATATACGCACATACATATTCTTACATTCGTACACATATACACATATATATATATATATACCTTGAAGGAAAATTTCCAGGGTTGACCCCAATAACCTGGTTTTGGCTTGGAAAACCAGGTTTTCCCCAAAAACCAGGATTTTCTATGTTCAATCGATGTGCAATTTTCATGTTTATTTTGGCCGTGGAGTCTTTCATTCAATCTAGCTCTTTAAAATCCGAATCCTGTGACCACGACAAGTCGAAGAACCTCACACAAAATCTTTTCAAAATGGGTTCGTTTGGGACCTCCTTAACCCATGTTTTAAAACACGGGTTGTCACGGGTAAAACACGGGTTGGTCACGGGTTAGGCACGGGTTTTGGAAAAACTTGGTTTCTCCAAAAAAACGGTTTTTCGTGCTAAAACCAGGGTTTTGAGTCAGAAAACCAGGTTTTTGTCTCCATAAAACCCGGTTTTGTTGCACGTTTGAACTCTGACCCGGGTTTTCCCTGTCAAATTCTTAAGATTTGCAAACACATGGATTTAATGCGGCCAAGAAAGATTGGCCGAACCACCTGTGCCGCAAAGTGTGTGACTGGTGCTGGTTGGGTTGTGCCAAAGGACCATCAAAAGTGTTGAACGCCCTAGATTTACTGGAAAACCAGGTTTTTCTTCCAGAAACCGGGTTTTTGCTTGATGATGGATGGATAACCAGCTTTTTACGCTACACCCTGGATTTTCCAGGGTTTTGATGCGCAGGGTATGTATACATGTCTAAAAAGAAAGATAAGTGGTGGGCATACTCTGCAATGAGCGACTCCAGCCTTAATGACAAGACAGCGGGACTGAAAGAAAGATCTTAAGATCGGTTCATGACTTCCCAAAAATTCTGATTTAGGCCTCTGTAACGTTTCCTTCTCGACACTGATGAGTGAACACTGGAACTGCATGGAACTGCATCATTTCAAGCCTCAAACAAATATGAAATATGTATATATATACATATACATCTTCTTATCTGGGTACGTCTCTGTTTCCAAGTGGCAGTGGCGTCTTTCCAGTGCCCTGCGCACCCACCAGCTGAATGAAGACATTGCGCTTTCCAGTTTGACGCCTCAAGGGGGGAAGGATCGGGGAAGGATAAGGAAAGAGTTGAACTTGAAGCTGACTGAAGAGTTTCTATAGAAGATAAGTAAGTTAGTAAAACTTAGTAAAACCTCAACGAAGCTATGAAATCAATATGAAACACAAGATGAAGTACGAGATAAAGTCAATGAAGTGAAACAATTGAGACCAAGAGGACCTTTGTACAGTGGGAGTCGCCGAACGATCTTTCCTTTGAACCGGTTGCTGCTGGTTGCAGTCTGAAGGGTGTGAGGCGTTGATCCTTCGGACTACAAAGTGCACCACGGGAAAGA
>VSDK01007041.1:194012-225912 GCA_009767595.1 Symbiodinium kawagutii | reverse complement strand
AAGAGTTTAAGCTCAATTTTTCATCCTTCACATCTTCACCACAACCAAGGTAACCAGCAAGGAAAGCACCACCAAGGTATCCACCAAGGTAACCAGGGAAGGGATGTGGCTGCACGGTCTCAAGGGTTGCCAAGAGACTTGGGCGCTGCGCTAGGTGCAGCTCCGGACCCCGAAGACCTCAAGCCATCTCAAACAGAAAGTAAATGTCAGAAAAAAATGCCGCTGATGATTTACATATAACTTAGTCTTCCATTCTTAAAACATCCATTCTATGCAATATTCCGTTAAAATATATCCAAAATAGACATAATAGTCTAATAGTTCGTTTTATACGTATTCTAAATAATGTAATTAGTTGGCGTAGACGACATACATGAAGATCTGCTCGACCGTTTGAAGCGGTGGGCAGCTGCCAACAATGAATCCCTGCTAGTCTTATCGCTGGACACTGCCATTTGTTGGCAGTATGGGGACTTGCATTGTGAATCTTAGCATTTGCGCTACCTGCAGATCGCGTACGGGCAGGATCACACGCACAGTTTGTGGACCACGTTGTGAAACCCTCAGTGAAGCTCGATTTCAAGCCGTTGCTTGGCCACAAAGCCCCACGACCTCTTCGAGAGCACTCGTGAACTACGACAGGTCACCGAGTGTTCCGCTAAGGTTCCGCCTTTGTGCTCCAGTCCCAGTCCGCCCTCACCCAGCATTTGCACCATGACGGGATGTACATCAAGGATCATCAAGGATCATCCTGGTGTTCCGGAGGGTGCAGCCCGTCCCAGTGTGCAGACAGCCCATTTGACCTCCTTACTGTGACGGTTGTCCAATTTCTCGGCGAGATGACCTGAGTTTTTCAGGTCCATTTGGGCCAAACGACTTCCAGACGTTCAGAAGCCGATCTCAGTTTCCATAGGTTTGGATAGCACTAAGTCTTCATTTTTGACCTCTGCCTTGGAGGAGTATCCTGCGGCCTTTTCAAGTGGGCAGGTGATGGCAGGTGCCCTGGCAGACGGACCAAAACCTTATGTTCTACCAGGTACATTTTGGAGCGCTCCTCCGACTCCTTCTCTTAAGCGCTGGCAGAGGTTGCTCAGTGCAGGGATTCTCGAGGGGTGATGCGCACGCTGATGATCAGCGCCAAGCCTGATCCCAGCCTGTGTGGCTAATGAGTTGCTTTTGGCAGCAACTGCACCGAACCCTCCGAACCAATTTTCGTCGAAAATGAGAAATGATGAGATTCTTTAATCTATCAGTATACTTAAAGAAAAATAGATCAAGAATAATATTAAATCAATATAAGTGGAAAATGTTTGACATAAATTAAACATTACATTACTAAATAAAGGTGTATAGAAGTATGTAATATTATTGTTTATTGTATGATTACTTAATTTTCCGCGGTAACATTCTCAAGTCCAACTGGTCTCTGCCAAACCCTTTGGGCCACTGAGCTTCAATTTGAAAGCTGAGATAGCCACTGCATTACTGCAATTCGGAGCAGCTGCTGATAGCGACCTGTCACAAGGCGGCAATTTCCTTTGAACATCAACAAGTTGCTACTTAGTAATCGCTTCAGACACTTATATAAATACTTTGTGATGTTTAATTTGTATTTCCATCAAGAACTTTTTATTTTTCTCAATAGAAAGTCTTCGACAACTCTAAGTCTTCCACTTTCGGCTTGTCGCAGCTCTTCCTGAACGCTCCCAAAATGGTGAAAGGATGTGAAAGAGAAATCTCAATGTTTCCAATTCACAGAAAACATCTATGCTTTTCTATCTGTGAAATCATTGAGGTTGCGAAACTATCACTTTCCTTCTGAGGTTTTGCATTTCACGCCTCAAGCCTGTGAAACGAGGGCGCGCCTGTTGTTCCGCTGAAGACGTCTTCAAAGCCGCAAGTTCTGCCTTTACCTGGAAATAGGAAGAAGACATAAAAGAAACAGAGAACTTCAGAACTGCAGAACTTCTGGTTCTTCTCTCTTTGAGAATTTCTGTACCCAGTGAACTATTGTGAACTCGTGTGAACTCAGAAACACCGTGTTTCCTGGTGGCCTGTTCAATTTCGCTGCTCTTGTCTTCCAGAGACTGCGACATGCTGTTCAAGCCTCGAGTCCCACGCACATACATACAGTATCTACACACGCTTATACAGACTTATACATCAGTACACAACTTGTAGGGACAAATGCAGACACTTCCCTGAAACGAAACCTTGAAAGTTAACGCACCACCCGGGACGTGAAGAACATGAGATGAGTCACTAGGTCTAGCATGCAGCGCCATTGTCTGACTGTAATAGAAGGCTGCGCAGAGAAATGAAAAATAAATAAACAGACATAACATTGAAAACCATATTCAATTCTTCTCTAGTGGAGAATAGATGGGGGTTCTTGGACTCATTAGACTAATTGCTAAAAGTAGACTACATAGACTTGTGCTGATGATTATGCAGTTATGCACTCAATTGTTTGGTGAAGCGGTCCTTCTGGATAGCCTGACACGTCATGGCATCAAGTGTCGCAAAAATGTCTGAGAGTCCAGGCAGTTTGCAGCTGCTTCTACACCTTCAGCTTGCAGCGCTGGATCTGTCTCTGCCTGAGCTGCGGAGTGAAAACCCATGATTCAACGACGCCGAAATCTGCTCTTGAGATGATTGTTTTTGGAGATCCACCACGCCCAGCATTCAGTGATGGATATTCCCCGCCTCAATCATCATTGGACAGCGGTCCCAAGCAATATCGGGTAACAAGGTTGTGAGCTACAACCACTGACATTGTCAGTTGGCAGGGAATCTCTTGGCATTCAACGAACGACTGGCAAGTTCACACTTTGTCCAACACACCCTTTCAGGGGGCAGCATTTCAACAGCAAGCAGAAAGGCTAAGTTCCTGCTGAAGTGTGGCAGTTCTTCCAAGCATGCAGGAGCAATCTGATTGTGTGAAGTTGCAGGAGAAGCAAAAACATGACAAACTTAATTGTGTATGCATCAAATTCTGATTAATTACTCTGGATTTCACAGAATTGGACAAGCTAAAGTCCGACATTTGAAAACAGGAAGGTCCTGTCTGCCCTACTAAATTAATCGTGTCGATCACTCATGTGTGCAGTAAGGTTGACAAACAAACAAAAAAGAAGCTTTATCCAATGGCCAAAGGGCAAGAGAAGCCTTGCGCATGTTGAAGGAGAAGACAAAGAAGCTTGTGCATTTGCCACGTGTTTCAAGAGTGCATCTAAGAGAAGGTGAGTGAGTCAATTGGCAATTGTGTTTCAAGTTGGAGTCAAGCCAGAATCCTGGTTGAAAGACGAGCTACGGGCAGAAAAGAATAGAAACACGAAGGAAAGACATGGAAAGACGCTCTAGGCTATTCTGGGATAACTTTGCGAGACAAAATTGCAAGTTCTTCCTGAACAAGGACCGAGAATCCCATAGCAACTGGTCAGAAATCATCACAGCAAATCAAACGCTTCTGGAAAAAAAGTTGAACAGCACATGCAAACCAAACAGCTGAGCAATCTGACTGACACAAAGGCATTGAAATGATATTGAACAATTCACGTTTTGGCCAAGGATGTGAACCCTGTTAGATCAACGAGCAAATACACCCAGGCCCGCAAACAGGATGGTGCAATTTGCAATAATTATGTACAACTCGGTTGGTTGAATGTGACGCTAGCTGATGGGCAAATAGCATCAAACAGCATCAAATAGCATCAAATAGCACTACACCTGAGGTGTCTTCATTTCAGGTGGACAAAGACAACAAATGCCATGAAGCAAAATCTGAACTTTACAGTGCAAACCTCCCTTTAGATTCTTCATGGTTCGATTAAAATTAGTCATGTCAAAAGGAGCCCATCGATGGCGGTTTGGTTCCTTTAGCAAATATTTGATGGAAAGTAAGGAAACTCTCTTTTGCCCAAAAAAGGTATTCTGCTACTGTCACTGCAATTCTGTTTTGCATCGAACGCTACTCAGCACAAATGCTAGTACGCAAACTCAAAAGGTGCTTCACGACTAAGAAAGGCGTCAAAAACGCTGGAAGAGCATGCAAAAAAAAGTCCCTGGACGACATGAACTTCAGATGATCATCAACGTGAATGGAAGGCAGCGAGTGAGTTGTAGAAGGGAATGAGTTCACTGTTCATTCCTGGACGTGGGGGACACATAAGTACGGAGGCAACTGGGAAGAGAATTGAGATCAAAAGTATCAGCTACAGTAGTCGGTCAGGGAAACTAAGAGCAAATAAGGCTCCAGTTGGAAGACGAGTAGGAAGACAGGCAGGAGCATGATCCGAAGTGGAAGATGCATAGAAAATCACCTGCAAAAAGATGCCAAAAGAGCGAAAATCCATGCCACTGAGGACTAGCCAACCCACAGCCCCGTGTGGAAAGCTAAAAAAAATAAGGAAGGGAAGTCTAGTACTGAACCTTTTCAAAAGTGTTGATCGTTCAAGCTGATGCGGTACATCGTATATCTACATAGGCATTGAACACTTCAGCATTTTGAGAAGATTGAACCTTTGGGTAGAAACAACGCTCTGGGCTTTCGGAATTTCAGCTGTAGCCCCGCCTATTGAGCAAAACAACTCACATCAAACCAAGAAGTCAAGCAAATCAAGCCGACACTGTACACAACTCATGGTTCCTCTAGCCGTTCTTCAAAAGATGGTTCTATCCCTATTGTCTGTTGGTTTCTGACTGGTTATAAGTCGACATTCGTGTTGCCTATACCGCCAACATCGCTGTTGTTGTGGCAAATCAACTAGGCTTGAGCACTGCTGGCGATGGGGCATCCATGCGCTTCCAATCAGGGCCCATGATTCTCGTCCAAGCGGCTCTGCCTGTTTGGCCCAGCACCTCGCTAGCAGAGTCCAGCTCAAGTACGGAGAAGCACCAACAGCTACGCAATATGAGAAGTGACAACCCGGGTGAAATCATCAGACAGCTCAGGGGGATGATGTTCTGGATAGCACATTATGATGTCGCAGGCTGCAGTATCTGACATGTTCCTGTGTGATGACAACTCTTCTTGGGGACCCTGACCCTCGAGTGATGTGGCTATGAATGCGTCTATCAAGCTGTTGGTGGCTTGAGGCGATGACAACCTTTGAAGAAACGTGGTGGGATGTCTCGAATTCAACATGTTCGTCGCCCCCTTAGAATCTCCATCTCCACATCAAGGGCATGTCGAAAACCATGAACGACTGAAAGTGTGGAAAACTGACCACTCTCAGCCTGCCTTCAGCCCCTTTGAAATCAACTCCTTGCAAAGGCCGTCGGAGCCATGTTGAAGACGGATGTTTTCTGCAGGTTGAAAATTCTTCAAGACCTCTTCAAGGACCAAATCCTTGCCATCATGGTGACGCCGGTAGAACTCTACCAGCTTCTCAATAGCCTTGTCACAAACTTGCATCCGAGACATTCCTGTCGTGGGAGCCGACTCCTCCATCTTGATGGCGTTGGCCCAAAACATCAACACTTTTGGCACTGCAATGGGCACCCATTCGCTGGCAACTTGGTGTAGGTAGACGTTCTTTATCACGCGCCGGACATTTTTGATCGATGTACGATCCTTCAAGTTGTGCCCGTGGAAAATCTGATCGAAAAACCGTTGCTCATCTGCAGTTTCACGGTCCGCATTTCCTGCTACGGCCAAATATCCGTGTTCGAGTTTGACCCAATCTTCCAAGTCTTCAGGATCTCCAGTCAAGTATTCTATCAAAACATCTTCGTCATCCTTTGACATGGCATCGCATTTTGCAAATATACCTAAAGATCGCGTGTGGAGGTTGAGACTTTTGAGTTGCTCGTCAGACTCGTCATCTTGCCCAAGTAGCCCGGCTGTGTTCCATTCGATGGCAGGTGAGTTGGCTGCCACGACGTAGATGAAAAGAGAGCGACTGCCCTCTTTCAAGGCGTAGCGCTTGAACAGGGCAGCGGTAGCTGCGGCAGCTGCACTGTTACCAGGTACTACGCCCGGGAGGTCTATCAGATCCAACACCGGGAAGGTGGGTGAACTCACCCGAATTCTCAATTCCATTTCGGAGTTGATCTTGCTGCGACCAACTTTCACACCAGCTCTCTGCACCAATTCGTCCATTCTCTTCTCAACTTCAGCACTCACGTCTCGGAAGTCTAGAGGCTCGGTTTCAGTTGCACTGAGCGAGTATGTTTCTGTTGCTGGGTCGTACTTCCAGACTGTCATAGTGACAGTACCAACCCTATCATTCTCCAAAGCTCCAGCAGTCTTTCGAAGTTCAACTCGAACTGGCATCCTCGTGCAAATCTGGGTTCCATTTTCTTTTCAACTTCAGCACTCACATCTCGGAAGTCTAGAGGCTCGGTTTCAGTTGCACTGAGCGAGTATGTTTCTGTTGCTGGGTCGTACTTCCAGACTGTCATAGTGACAGTACCAACCCTATCATTCTCCAAAGCTCCAGCAGTCTTTCGAAGTTCAACTCGAACTGGCATCCTCGTGCAAATCTGGGTGCCAGAGGGGAAGAACGGGAGTTGCGTAATGCGTTGAAGTACCGTGGACTTACCAACGCTGGTCTTCCCCAGAACCACTATCACGGGAACTTTGAACTCTTTCAAGCTGTCACAGAGGGGCTCCTTGAGCTCGTCAGACTCTCCAAAGGCTTCAAAGGCAGTGTCCAAGGCAAGAAGGGACTCTTCACCGCATTGCGACATGTATGCAAACCATCCCTTCGTCCCCTCTTTCGCCTCGCAAACAATTCTGGGGGTTACATAAATCTGTAATTCACAAAAATGCGGCATAACTCAAGTTCATACAGTTCCAAATTTGGAAGGAAAACTTTGTCTAACATTACACTGCCTTGTTGTATGACTAGCCTAGGGCCAAGGGCCTGTTTTGCTGTAGGGAGTTGGTCTGGCACGATTAGCGGGTTCAGTGCAAGCGCAAACTACGCCATCCCAAACCCTTTCCTCAAGGAAACAGGCAAGAAACATGCGTGCATTTTTTGCTGGTGCTAGGTATCAGCGATATGAGATCGGCAATTTATTGCCTGCAAAAGTCACTGGGGGCCAAATACGAACCGCACATATACGATTTTTGCTTGCATTGATATTTGCGGCCCAGAAAAGAGGACACAACATTTTGAAGTCTACTGAATGCCTATATGCTTGTGTGAGAGAGAGAGAGAGACAGACAGACAGACAGACAGACAGACAGACAGACAGACAGACAGACAGACAGACAGACAGACAGACAGACAGACAGACAGACAGACAGACAGACAGACAGACAGACAGACAGACAGACAGACAGACAGACAGACAGACAGACAGACAGACAGACAGACAGACAGACAGACAGACAGACAGACAGACAGACAGACAGACAGACAGACAGACAGACAGACAGACAGACAGACAGACAGACAGACAGACAGACAGACAGACAGACAGACAGACAGACAGACAGACAGACAGACAGAGCGCGAGTTTTCATTTTTCCCTAGCAAAAATGTTGTGACCAAATGTGAAGGATGTAACCAAGAAGTGGCTGGCAGTCTCTGTCAAGACAGTGTTCTTCACGCTGGACCCAAAACATAATTGGCAAGCAGCCTTTTCGAACCACCCCTTCCCTGGCGCAAATAACATTTGCAGCCGAAAATTGTCAGGACATGTCAGGACTATTTCCTTGCACCATTTACAGGACATTCAATTCACAATGGTTTCCATATATTTGTTCATTATTCATCTTTGCGGAAGCTCGCTAGACACGGCCGCATCAGCCACCTTGCTTAAAGATCTTGCTGTTCGAGTCAGTCTTCTGAAAGCTGGTCTGTAGTACTGTGAACTCGTTGTTTTGCTGCGCAGATTTTCCTGTGCTCCCTGCATTCTTCTCCCATGGCGCTGAGGGAAAGCTTGTTAGCTTGTTGCTTTGCTGTTGCCCCTTGGCTGCCCAGCCCTCCTGCAGATCTTCCTTGTTGTCTCTCACTGACAAAACATGTTAGCTACCACACTTCCCTTTTGGTTTTTCCTTGTTTTGTGGCTGCTTGATTGGGATTGATTGGGGGGGAAGTCTGTGAGTGACGCAATGCCGAAATTTGCTGCATAATTTTTGTGGGCAGTCACTTGGCAGGATAAAATGTTGATGTTTCTTGCAAACAAATAAATCATGGCGTGAGGCTAGTGATCCTTCATTCACTGCTTGCAATTTCTGGACCCAAGTATGCATTCGAATCATTCAACACTTTTGGCACAGTACTGCTGCCTCTTTCCAGGGTGGTCGAGGACCAAATCAATACTGCTATGTGCATGATTTGCCTGGTAGGTGGCTGTCACTGCGATTGGGAACGGAAAACATATACTGTGCTACCAAGTGTCTTTGGTCAAATACGCTTCAAGTTCAGTTTTTTCCGAGTCTGAATAGTTGCTTAAGCGCTTCTCCAAGACACAGATGGCCAGATCCGGTGGTTGAGTAGCATGGGAAACCGCAAACTGCATGTAGAAGGGCCACAAATCCGCTCGTTTGGACAGCTCCAAAATCCAAATGTCTCTCCATTTTGGCTGTGCCTCGCCATATTGGTTCATGCCAGGAGGCCTCGAAGCGTGGAAGGCACCAAATATCTGTCAGAATATGAGTTTCTCTTCTGATGTGAACACACTATCTGTGGCTGACACTCTTCTAACGGGTCTTGATCTCAAATCATGAGCTGTTGTTTGAAGTTTTGTTTGAGCTTGCTGAGCCAAACAAACGGAAGCTGAAGCTCCTTTCTGCAGACCTGCCTGTCTTCGTTGTTGGGCATCCAAATTTGGCTGGTCCACTCGTGCATTGCATCCTGGAAGATCCATTTCGAACAGAAACTAAGATGTTCCAATTGAATTGATAACTCGAACAAACTACATACTTCACTGTATCAGTCCTTTATCTTATTGCGGTTGCACACCACCGCAATACAGTAGTCGCTGGAGCCTTTGCGATCACCTTCAAGCAGCTTTGTCGACAACTCCGTCTTGAGCAATTCGTCAATTTCTTCGTCCGTCAGCTCCTCTTTGCTGCTCCGGAGCTTGTCTTCCGCTGGCCAGGCGGTCTTTGTCCCCCACGTCTTTTTCGCCGGCCAATAATTATTCAGTAAGACGGCCTGTTTTGATGGCCACAAGTGGGGTGCTTTTTGCGAACCGTAGATGCCAAATCCAAAGATTGAACTGGCAGGAACTTTGCTGGCAAGGACTTTGCTGCTCTTCAAGGAGGTAATTGCCCGGAAAGCCTGGGACAAGGAAGAAAGCCCTAGAAAAAATTGACAAAAATTGGAGGGAAAGGATTGATGTTGAGTCTCCAAAGCAACGGTGGGTATGCTGCTATGAATTTTACTTTCCGTTGCCTTCTCACCGGTGTAGTGAAACAAAACGAAGTCATCTTTTGTCAGCCCGCGGGAGGGTAGCTCACGCATCGGATCCTTGCTATCTCGAACGTCTATGGCGACAGACCACAGTTTGATGTTGTTCTTCGCCTTCAGGATGCGCAAACGATCGTTGTAGTCGTACTTCTGTTTCTCATCATCACTGTCGTCACAGCACTCGTAGTCGTCTCCCTGCACTGACAAAAAGGACTCGCGATGCTTCTGCGGCAGAGCTGAACTCATATTGGCTTGAACAGCTTGTTGGTAATACAGCATTTCTGGGAAATCTTTTGCAACATGCTCATGTTTTGCTTTCAGTCTAGCAAGATACAAAATATACACTCCAAGCATCTCCAAGCCAAGAAATCTAAAAGAAGTTGGACGTTCCCTGCGGCGACTCAGCTTGACAATCCAGCCTTGTAAGGCTCGCCTCTATAGTACTCTTCACTTCCAAAGTACTCCTCGATCTTTGCCATGCTGGATCAGGTCGCGGATGCTGAAAGGCATGCCATGCTGGTGGCCGAGGCAACATATCCTTCAGCCACTTGCCAAAGGGAGAATTCTGAACAAGGACTCTTGGGCATGTCAATGTTTACTGGGGGTTCTCGCGGAGAATGAAATGGAATTGCAAAGGTATACACGATTCGGCGGTTTCATTGCGTCAACTGGAAATGACCACATTTTGGGTACTTGATGCAAAGATTCAATACCAATGAATGGGTCAACCTATCGATCAAATTAAGACTACCACTTATGACATGAAGATGAACCCTGAAGCCGAAAAAAGCTGATGGAATACTCAGCTATTGGGAAACTTATCACTGTGGTTTCTGCTGTCCAGGCCGGTGGTTGCAGTGTCTGCGGCACTTCGGTCTTGGAGATATGGATTGAGCCAAGTTTTGCAGTGAAGGTATAGATGAACAGATCTCGGTCAACACACGAAGTTCTTTACAACATCCTTCAAGTTCAAGAAATCTCTGATCGATACCACTCTGAGAGGATTCACATGGGTCAAACAAATGATTGCGCCTTTCGATCTGCGCCCAGAGACTGAGTCCTTCATCTACCTGCATAAAACATTTCCAAAAAAAAGATATGGGAGCTTGATGGCTTTGCAACATTTTTTCTCTTTCGAACCCCATTCACCCCCAGGCCGCACTTTTGGATCCTGCACGGTTTCAGGCTCAAGAGGTCAAGTATGATGCAAAGTGTTGTCACATTGAGGCAACAACAACAAAGAGGAGCTGAGCTGCCTTCTCTATGAAGTTGCCTTCACAATGAAACCGTTCGCTTCAGGATGGTTGACGATGAACACCATTGCAAGTCAACATGACCTTGGACAGCAGAATTCAGGTAGATTGGCCTCCCTCGTTGCCCATTGAACCTGGCCAAGCAAAAAAGGATTCGATACGGAAGACCCAATTTCACTCATCTTTGGGTGTCAAACCTTGCCGCAAAATCTTTGATGTCCAGAGTTGCTCAGAATCATGGGAATGATCAAACGCAAAAGCGGCACCTTCCCAAACATTGCCTCGAAGCGCAGGGTTTGAAAGCATGTCCCCCTGCAAACAAATCCTACCATATTCAAGAAACGCATTTCCAGCTTGTTGCCTTGGGAACCACTTTTTGGACCAGTCCACAACTGATTAACTCAATTTCCTGGGCCAGGAGAGCTTCGCATTGGGCCAGGCAGTTCCAAACAAACTGCTCAGCAGGTGCTGAACGGCAGGACATCTTTGATGAGTTCCCAGCGATGTTTGTGCCTTGCTGGGTCTCAGACCTGGATGTAGGTTGCGAGCAGCTTCCGGATGTCCATTCCTTCATGTGCTGCGTCGGTAAAACTTAATCCATATGAAGCTTGAGAAGAGGCACCACTTGCATCTACTTTCTCAAATTTCAAGAGGTCTGATGCAACAAGCAGCTGACAAACAAAGTGACCATGATCGGTGTTCTTCAACTTTCTTACACTTGATGACTTGTCCATAGTTGCAGTATCTGCGAGGGAAATGCTATCGTAAATTCGTTGGCGGACTAGAGGATCGCTCCCATATATGATCGATCATATTTTATCTTCTGTACATACGCTCAAGATCAGTAAGCATCTAAGTCTATAGTTCATACATTGTCAATCATTAATTCCGACTGAACCATTGGCAGATTCTTGATACAGAAACCACTATTGGCATACCTGCTCAGTGCTGAATAGAACTGATAGTATGCAGCTTGTTTGCTGAACCAAAACAATTGATAATTTCATCCCTATAAAATCCACATCTTTTGTGGAACATCATCGTTTCCACCAGACCGTTGCCAGAATCTGGATCTTGACGAAGGTGGCAAAACGTGACGCCAATAACCCTGACCATCTGATGATTCAATGATGTGTTTCCATTTCTTTTGCAGTTTCCAAGACCCTGGAAAATACAGCTGTGGGATCACCTATGTGCTGTTGTCTATCACAACCGTTGTCTCATCTAACGTGGGTTCGAGCAAAACATTAATACAAACCAAAAGAGGGGAGCTTGAAGACAAACTGTTAGTGCGACAATGCTGGCTAATGTTAACAGCTGGTTGGAACGGTGTTGTGTTTATGTGTCCGTGCATATGACGCAGACAAATGACAAATGTGTGTCTTCAAGACCGGTTATGATAGATGTCGTAGCATCATAGTACTCCCTAATGAGAAGACTAAGAAATCCGAAGGTCACGAGCATATGGAAGTGGCTCAGAGGGGGAAGTGAGAGGAGTTCACCCAAGAAAGGACGCAATCACATAGATACTGGAAGCTCGCTTCTTCAAGCGCTGCGATGGAAGAACTCATGGTTCGTGTTGAGTCTTTCAAAAACCAACTGTCAGCTGTTGCTTACAAGGGTGCATATCCAGTCGCCATAGTTGGACAAAACAATTATTTGTACTGCTGATGAACCACAGCCAAATCCGCTGGATGATATGATTCTTGATGACGACATGCCTGTCTGGTGAACCATGTGGTATCTTGAGATCCTTGGCGTCCTCTTTCAACAACGACCATCGCTGACGGGTGGCCACTGCCAACTGATGAGTTGCTGGCGGATCCCCACTCCAGCGCACCTCGATGGATCAGCACCATTCGACGCCGGAACCTGGGCACCACTCAGCAGGGGAATAGATTTTTTCGAATAAAAGGTGATTCGTTGTGACGTCGGAACCATGCTGCAATTTGTCGCGGATCTCATGTGGATGTCTATGTACGTTGCATTGGGGCGTTGCAAATGAAGTGTCATTCTTACTGAGTTTGGACGGATTGCATCTTGAAAAGTTTGAATAGGGATGATGAAGATAACAATGATATAGAATGAACCACAACCAAAATAGCCAAATCCATTGGATGCTCTGATTCTTTGGTGATGACATGTCTGTGCGTTGCCGGCGCATGTCCCCCCCGGTGGCGCCAGCGGACAGCCGTGGGGCCATGCCCACTGCAGCGCACCTCGATGGATCATCGGCGCCAACTCCACCGGTCAGACACAGGAACCTCGGTGCCACTCAGCGGCCAAGTTCTGATGATGAAAGGTGGAAACAGAAGCAACGTATGCAGCAGATATGGATTTTCTTGCGCTGGTTTGTGTTGCAATGACTCGTGGCAAAAGTCGAAATTCATGATCACATCTTAGGAAATGATTTGGTCTTAAAGCGTCTTGAAACATACCACGAAACCTCTTGATGAGGGATGATGAAAGTGTTTAGAAAACAGTTCCGGCCAACATGAGAACATGCACAAGTTTCTTTCTAAAGCCGTTCTTTGCAATCCAACGCAGGTCATCCAAATGCATCCAAATGCCAACCCTCGGCCCCAATCAATTTATTTTCTTCGGACTTGGACAAAAACCAGCGTCAAAAAGACATCAAAAGCCCGCCAAGGGAGCTAGTTGACTTGAGGCAAATTGTTCAAGCCAGCGTTCCCAACGTGCTCTACAACCCATGAACTATATATAGGACCAATAGTTCAAGCCTCCGCTCCAAAAATGCCGTGCATCTCATCTCTAAACCCGATCGAGGGCGCAAAATACAGGGTAGCAAAGAAAAACGTCCGTTGGTTGAACCAAAGTCAACAGGATGACTATTTTTGTCCAGTTGGAAATCGAAACAGGCGTTATTTGTGTGGGCAAGATATGGCAAAAGGAAGCAAGTGGATGATTTGGATCTGAGTTCTACCTGTCCAGGAGGGCCAGATGGGGCAAGTGGAAGAGGATGAACCAAGGTTCTCAGCCGAGGTCACTGCACAGGGTTGAACGAAGTCCGCAACGTACCCTCAGGCTGCGGCGCATCGCCGCCTCAAGAGGTGACCTGCCACAGGCATTGGGATGTCCAACTCCCTGTGATTTACCTCGTTGCGAGGTGTTGGCACACGCAGATCCCACATTTCTTTCACTTCGATCTACATCAGATACATCAGTTGACTTTTTGGTGTTTTCAATCTGCATCACTTGATTTTTGGTCTGCTCATAGAAAATAAAGTGTCATAAAGTCCATCCTTATGTGACTGCAGAATGTTTACAGCGCAAGTGAAGCCATAAATTCGAATCGACTCATGGCCCTTGAAACAAATCATGGACGTCTCTGAGACGATCCGGTCCTACGAGTACCAGGCCCGACTACATGTTCTGCCGGGAAGGACTGGCCATTGATCAGCGTCCAACATTTGACCCAACCATAGACCATTGGAAGTAATATGAAATACTAAAATTGACTGGTGGAATATGTGTATGAATGGAGGCTATCAGTCACGGTTTATGTATACTGCACAAGGTTGCCAAAGTCAAATATCTCAATACACTCTGAGGCTGTGGCTAGAACTTCAGGGGCTTTGGGCAAATTCTGTGGCAAACATCGCGGCCACGAAAGAAGATCTGCAACAAGTCAGGCGTTGGTTGGGAAGTACCCATGACTGTCTTCAAAAATTCTCACACTTTTGGGAGGCTTCATTTCAGGTTGACCCGTACAAACACCCATGTCGTGCAATGCATCATCAACTTATGCTCCTATTGTACAAGTTGGAGACAAAGGTCAAACATCCCTCCATATGTCACTGCGGGATGCATGCATTGCAAGTGAAAAGGCCATGAGTTCAATTCAAATCTGCAAGACATGGGTTGTTGGCAAAAAAGAAATGCTTCCACTAGTTTGACAAGCAATCTCCGAACTGACTCATGGCCCTTGAAGGAGACCATGGAAATCTCTAGAACGATTCGTTCCCATCATCAGAGGGCAAATCTATCTTGGATTCCGTGTTGGCCATCAGAAGGCCTTGAGGGGACGAGGCTGTCATGAAACGATTACGCACTTTGTTTTACCTCTTTTTTACAGGGGTTCTGACATGGCTCGAGTCATAAGTTGTCCCACTAGTTCATGGAGGAGAGATCTTTGCCAGCTTGATTTGAGGGAGGATAATTGTAGTGATATCTATCTACCTTTCCACTACGCCACTGGTTCGAGCTATGGATTCTGGGCATCCTGGCATTCTCGTCATTCTGAAAGAAGACTCTCGTTTCTTACAAACATGTCCTGCCAATGATCTTATCATGGCTCAACCTCCAAATTGTGTACAAGGAGCAATCAATTACCTCATGTGATTCCCGCACTTCTCAACGAGACTCCAAAGCATGGGTTCACGCTGTGCTTCGGTCCTGGCATCTGAGCAGCATTTTTGACCTCAGCCTCTTTTCAGACCACCAACCTTCTTTTTCAAGATGAAACAACGGTACCCAAAGCACTACAGAGTCCACATCTTCTAGTGTCATGTCCGAATACAAGGGGAAGACGTTAGAAAATGCATTCATTGCTCGCGGAAAGTTCAGGTTGCGAGGCTGATTCTATACTCAAGAAGTATAAAGCGTCCACACCGAACTGATAACAGGCGCAGCTACAACTTGAGGCGCGAATCAGCCACTGAAAAACACATGCCATGATAAATGTGCCAAGACAGGATCGTGGCTCTCATGAAAATCACGAAACAGGCACAGAAGTCATGAGCTCAACCATAGTAACTACTTCACCCCACTACTTCACCTATCTGCACCCCCAATCTTAGCTACGAGATGTTGTCAGTAAGCTTGGGGGTTCCAAGAGTCAGCTGTTCCAAAGCCACTCTCCGAAAGGGTGCATCCAGGTGGTGTGATTTGCTGTTGGAAAGCAATAATGTTCAGAATCTCACAAGCCAACACTCCCCGATGACAGGGACATCACTGAGTTGAAAGCTTGGCCCAGCTGTGTGGACTGTTTTTTCGGCACCTGCACTTTGAGGGGGCAAGATAGTGAACTTTGATGGATATGTGATATGTGGAGAAAAGGAACACTGGTGCAATGATGAGCTTACATCCACTCGTCGAAACAAAGATAAAAATATGATCTTTGTTCATTATGACAACACTTTCAGAAAGTGAGGCTCTGGAAATCTAGAAACGATCCCAAGTTGCTAAACAGAGGATCGGTGACCGCGTTGTGGTGATCTGTTCATTGACTTTACAAGTCTCCTCATCCGATCGCTTCAGAACGTCATTCGATGGGAGCTGCAAGACATGGCAAAAGCTCAAATGGTGGTTTCTCAAAATAGGGGCCCAAATCATCCCATAGTAACCATTTTTGGAAATAAACCAACCATGACTTTGGGGTTCCCTATTCTGAGAAACCACCAAATGAAGTTCCATTATTGCAACGGAACAGGCATCACATATCTCTCTTGGAAAGCCTGCACACGCATCAGCCAATGACCCCGAAAGTCAGAAGTGGTCAAATTTCCAGCTGGCGTTGTCGCTGTTACCTTTTGCGTTGCAAAAACTAACTCTATGCAATATGCAACGCATGATGCCATGAAAACAACGTCTTCATTATCACGCCTTTATTCTCCAATTCTGATCACTTGCCGTGAAAAACGTCTTCATGATCCTTCCTTGCTGGTCACTTACCTCTCCGCAAGCAGCAAAAAAACAACCTGCTGATGACCCGTCTCGCAGGCCAGGCCTGGCCATGCAGCCGCCTCAGGTCACGACTTCGGCCTCATGACCTCAGGGGCTGCGGCAAGTCACAGTCACGGATCATACCACTGGTTTTTACAAGGTCATACCACTGGCTGCTCATTTATCTCGATTTATTTTGAAGCACGCCATGAATCAACTGAATATGTCAGCCAATACAACATGATCAATATTGAGTGATTTTCGCTAGTCAGATTGCCGATGGGGTGATATCCACGTTGTGGGAATGACCTGTGCACGTTTCAGAACCAGGTTCATGATGCATAATCATTTCTTGTGTGACTATGTATGATGTGGATGTGGAATAGATTGATATATCACGCAGGTAGGTTGATTGATAACCTGGTGAAAACCCAACCAGAAACATCATGACTATCATTACTGGTTTCTTGGTGAACCATGGCGAACCACTGTAGTGTAATGGTGGTTTAGTACAGCATTTGCGGAGTCAAACAGGCTGATGGTATACAGTTGGGGTGATCGCACAACATCATTTGGATACTTGATGACAACTGCTGCTCAAGAACACTTCCCCGATCTTCCCCCTACTAGGTTGATCGCACAGGCAGCTCCTGCCACTAACCAACCCACTGTTGTAGATTGCTCTTCCGTTCTGACATCTGTCTACTGCAAACAGGAAACCGTCTCTGAAGCCGAGGTGCTTGCGTTCCACGTATCATGCCATAATCTACTGGTTGCCCACTTTACGAGGCTGTGTCAAGTAGGACATCCTTTCAGTTCGCTACTTTCTATGAGCCAAAATGGCGACCATTTGATAACACTTTCATGTTGCTGATCTAAAATGATCTAAATTGATCTGGACCTAGCTGCTAGCAAGAGTGGACATCCCAACATACGAGTAGATCGCTTCATGATGGTGGGTGTGCTTCTGTAACTGAAAATATGTTGGCACTAAGTACTACCATGATCTATTTCCGTGGCATCTCCTGGAGTACCACCAGAAACTATTGGCATCCAGTCTTGGCCCGGCCAAGGCCAATGATCAATGCCGATTTTGTTCCAGAGAAATGAAAACCATCGTGGCACACAGTGCTACAGGATCTGGGAGTCAGTATGACTAATGTTGACGCAAACAATAAAATGTGTGATATGGAGCATTTGGTCCGTATTTGCATATATGTGCCATGGTGCTTTTAGTAATTTCTTCCTCAACAGGATTCCTTGCAATGAGAATTGCAATCCCTAACAGCCACATACATCTTTGACCTAGATCATGTACATTCCGCCAAAGTAGGCTGGACGCTTCCATTCATCAAAGGCGACTGCATAGTCTTGCCCACTGAGAAAAGAACTGTGAACATCATTCCCCACGCTTCTGACTATCGGGCAAAAATACTAAATGCACAGCAATGCTTCAATGAATCTCAAAAGGTATTGCGGCCTCCGTTTACCATCGCTTAAGTTTCGGAAATTTGCTTCAACTGGTGCCGCTCAAACTGGACCGGTTCAAAATGGGGGAACCTCCGCACCAACCAAAGCATTAACACTTTCAGGTCTTTCACATAAATCAAGTACATCCCAGTCTCCCCTAGATGGTGATGATTCGCCGTTATATTGTGCTCTCATGGTGGAATGAAGCTTTTCCAGTTACAATGCGCAGGTGGCGTTTGCTTTTTTGTTTGCCGGCAAAACGTGCATTGGTCTGCCACAGCGAAACCAGGCCCAATGACCTACAACAACTCCAGGAAAATGAATGAAGCCGTCTGATATGCGACATGGTATCGGGATATGGGTCCAAATCACTAGACCTCAACGTTGGTAGATTCACTGCACGAAAAGATTCTTTTTATATCTTCTTATGGTACACTGGTACAATGACTTTGGCGTCCAATGTTTGACCCACATCCACACAGAGGGGAAGATCATTGAAATTATTTGCACATAACGAAGTTCTGGTGTGCTGCAAACGCAATCTTCGACTTCTCTCGTTCCTCCTCCCCTGCAAATGTTGCCGGAGAAAGCTCACTAAGTCAATATGACACACTACCCTGGCAATTTTTGTCGAATGTAACAGTTTCACCTGTCCACATCCAGGTCTGCAAATTGGATTCAAGTCACCCATGTTTGGATCTGGTCTGCACTTGACTACTCTGATTCATCCCCGGCACAGTGCCAGGCCTCAGCCTTCAACGTCTTCGAGCCTCGGGCGGTGTCACGCACGTCGGTCACCCCAACAGAGTCTCCCAGCGCTGCAGGGTGGCCTCCAGGATCTGCGCCAGTTGAGCGTGTCCATTTCGTCTTGCATCGACCAACGGCGTGTCACCTCAGCGCAACAAACTGACAGACTCCACGACGCCGTGCGAAGCGAGGGATGCTGCACAGGCAAACTTGAGGGACCAGGGGGGGTGCATGAAAGCTAAGCACTACGCACATCTGTGAATGTGAGCGGAAGCAAGCGATGTCCCTACGTAGCAGGCTATATATTTTGTATCTGGCGAGCTGAGGAGTGAAGCCCAGGCAAGGAATCCAGGTCGGAATGGTCGCAATTGGCAGATCCATGAGTGGCAAACAACCGATCACTGAATCATCAATGGAGACATAGAGATCGATGATTGCAGCAGTTTTTTGTTCGAAACAATTGTAGGGCAAAGTGTCGAGCAAGAATCGTTCCACCAGAGAACCAGAAAAACCTAGGTGGAGTTAAGCCCGAGTGGGGGGAGGGGGTCAACAAGTGAAGCTTCGCAAAAGGTCCCGCTTCTGCCCCCAGACCCCCTAAAGTTGCAAAGAGAAACTTTGGCTAGCTACCGCTAGCTTTCGTGAGATTGCGTTTCTCATAATTGGGTCTTTCCCCGCGAATCTTTAGCACTTCTCATTTCTTCAAAACTACACTTTCACCCTTGCCGCTGTGCGAATTGTGGTCTGGACAGGTAGAATCAATTGATATCATCCCTCGAGAACATGATGAATAAAAAGCAATAAAGAAAATAAAGTTTCTGTCAAAGCAGATTCAAGGTGTCTAAAATCCATCTTGAGAACCAAAGGACCTTCCAATCCGATGCACAATCCCCACCTCCAAAAGCCGGAGGAAGTTCCCACAGCCGCCGCCCTTCCGAGGCCCCGGGCCCCAGGCGTCCCTGGCCTCCAGCGAGGCCCGGTGCTCCAGCAGCAACAGCGCCACCGCGGTGTGGCCGTGGAACGCCGCGCGGTGCAGCGGGGTGCCTCGGACAGCGGCGGTCGGTCGACGCGCGCGGCGGGCCCCGCTGCGGGGCGCTGCCGCAGCAGGTGCCGCACGGCTGGCAGGTTGCCGCGCTCGGCTGCGTTGAAGATATTGTCGCCACCTCGGCGCTGCGGCGCTCTCTTTGCGGCGTGGATTTCACAGTAGAATGCCGAAATGGTGCCACAAATGATTCACCATTTGATGCGTTTCCAGTCTTAGAGCCAAACGAAGCTGGTGAAGGAAGGTTGCCAACAACTACCAGAATCAAAATCCAACACCCCACCCTGCCAAGCACAAATAAAGATGCGGAAACATCTGAGGTCTTTTGGGAACGGATCAGAGGTTGGCACTGGATTCACCTCTGAGAGCCCAGCACTTCCTAGCCTCCTCTGCATCAGCTTCAGCCTCACGCCTAGCTGCCTCAGCATCTGCCTGCGAAATGGCTGGACTGGACTTGACAAGCAAAGCAAAAGCCGTTGTGATTTGTGCCGCGGCTGCTGACGTGAAGTGATCCGCCTTGGCTTTAGCCTTGGCAGCTGCCTGAGCTGCAGCATGCCTAGCTGCTTCGGCTTCCTGCGGAGTGGCTACACTTTGGGATCACAAGAGCCATCCCTTCACCTATGAATTCGCTAAAAATGACTGCAGTTGCTTGATGTTTCTTTTCGTGAATGGCACGTGCTAAGCACGACAAGGCAAAACCATGAAACATGGAGTCGAAGACCTTGCTGCCAATGCACAAAAGGTCTAAAAAAAACTCAACGCTGTCAATCCAGCATCCCAGGAGCACCCTTACTTGTACCATGAAAAAGCAGGTTTAAACCATGAATGAACAGAAAATAGCTTCACCCCGACGATCCCCCACCTATTGATGAAATAGATCAGCTTGGTTTTAGTTGTTCTCCTTCTCTCTTCTTGAGGAACCAACAAATGGTTTCTGGATTCATGGGCTCCCGTGCGCTTTGAAGAAGGGAATATGAGGTCAAGCTCTGAGTTTATTTGTACATAAGTTCAATCCGCTTGCCGTTTGTGGGTAACTTCTTGTCTGGTTTTTGGAGCATACAGCACCTACATAAAATTGTTGACATCACTGGAGGGCCTCTCATGAACTCATATCACAGCTAGATGCATGAGAGAAACATTAAAATCATTAAAACATATTTCTGAAAACACGGGTGCTCAGGGGTGCTCGCAGGCCTGGCTCCTGGAGTTGATTTTGGTCTCAGAATAGGTCTATCTATCTGCGTCCAAGTATGATCTGCAAAATTTTGCTTCATTCAAACGCTATTAAAAGGATTAGGAGAAATGATCAAATGTGTTTCTCATAAGAAAGCCCTTTTATTTAGAACAATGGGATGACCATTCTTACGGCAAGCATTGATTCAGATGATTGTTCTTAGAGAAAGCCTTGCTTCAGCAAGTATTGACCAGATTTGGTTCCTTTTGTCGTTCTTTTTCAATAAAGACACCATGTAGCCATACCGACCGACTGTTGTTGTCCTGCGCTTTGACCTCGGCAGGACAAGATCTGAGAGCATTCACCATGAGCTTCGTATGGCAACGATTCCAATCAACGGAAAGCCAATGTCTGCTTCCTGAGCTGCGCACTTTCTGCGATGCTTTCTTCTCTTCATCCAACTGCTTCCGAAGTTCCTGATTTTCAGGGTCCTTTGCAAGGCGCTGCTGCAGCACTGTGATAATGAGCCCTGCCGGCGCACTGGCGTTGCGCATCTCCATCTGCCATTTGCCAGGGTTGGACTGCAGATTCCTTTTCTCAAATCTGACAATCGTCCAGACATCTCGCCACTTTGGCTCTTTTTCTTTGAACTTGTTGTGCCCAGCGAGCCTGGCGAAGCAGCATGCTGTGCGTCACACAAATGCAGTGTGGTTTCATTTACACCAAGTTCAACATGCAAGGCTGTGGGTCAAAACCCCATAGCGCTGTAGCGGAAACGTAAATAATGAACAGAATCCTCCAAATGTTGGATTGTTCATCACGTTTTTCAGCATCATGACTCATGACCTGGTTCGAAACACCCAAAAGTTGTTGTTTGCAAGCTGGGCCTGATACCATCAGCTGAATCCCCTGTGAACATGCCTGGCTTTGCGATTGTCCATGTTGCCTGCGAAGGTGTCTTTCACCATGACGTCCTGCAAGCTTCAATTTGCATCGTTCTGTCTGTCTTAGTCAGAAATCGGTAGAAGACTCAACATGGAGGCTGTACCGGCAAAATTGGTCATGTCTCCGCTGAATGGTCAATTTTTTTGATCATCATACTACCCATGGCCAACTGGACAACCCCATTGTATTATGTGCCATGTACAACCTCCACCGGTCCAAAGCAGAGTTGTAGTCACAAACAATGGGGATGCAGAAGTTGCATTTCCCAGTAGGCTGCCACTTCTTGAGCACCGCCTTTCCAAACTCTGAGTCAAGTAGCGACTCCAAGTCGCGATCTTGCAGCTTAGTCTGGTTGAAGTACAGCGTCTCGGGAGCTGGCCATTCCTTGAAATCGAGATGCTTCCTCTCCTCCCAGTCCTTCTTAGAAGGAAGGAAGTTATTGAGGAACATTTCCTTCTTGGACCTCCACTGGTGTGGAGCTTTGCGCGCACAGTAGACCCCGAACCCGAAGTTCGAGTCCGTCTGGGGCGAGAGACTTGCCCACACCTCCTTTGAGGAGGTAATATTTCGGAATCCCTGGTTGCGATGGCAGGGGAAAAAACAATTTGAGCAGAGTTGACAAATTGACCTATCAGCGCGCGGCACTAGAACATCTCACAGTTAGATGATCAATGCTACTTCAGGTTAGATCTAATGATTGGAGACCCAAACAGGACACAACATTTCCACAGCCATCCATTGCCTCTTCATCAGTATAATGGAACAGGACATAGTCCTCTTCCTCATTGAAGCCACGTTCTGGAAGCTCTCTCTCGGGATCCTCGCTGTCCCTGACATCTACTGCGTAGGACCACATGGTGACTTTGTCCCCGCCCTCCAAGGTCACTGTGAGGGTTGCCAGGTCTTTGCTGTACTTGTACCGCTGGTCTTTCGAAAAGATGGTATCACAAGGGATGCACCTTGCGAGTTCCTTCTTCCAGTCAAAAGTGGTACGACCTCTGTCTACCTGCCCTGCCTTCAACAGCTCACCGCTATAGTAGACTTTGTACAGCGTGTGCTCATACTTTGGGTCCTAGCCCCAGGTGCGGCATGTGAAATCTGACTGTTTTCAATCTCCACGGCATTACTTTCTCTCTCTCTCGCTCTCCCTCTCTCTGTTGGTAAGTTATTTGCTCACCGAGAAGATGGTCTCACAAGCCATGCCCCTTGTGAGCTCATTCTTCTTCCAATGCAAAAGGTGACACAAACTCTACCTGCCCTGCCTTCAACAGCTCTCCGCTATAATAGGCTTTGCTGCCGAAATATTTTGTCACCTCCTTGACCTCTGCATTGTCCCCGCTGCTTGAAGCCATTGTCGCATTTCGGCATGGTTCTACCGACTTGGGAGCTATGAAACACTGCAAGAAACGAAGAATTACACAAAACGGAACACTGCAAAAGATCGAAACGTCGCAAGACTTCCACACTTTGAACGATGAACATAGCAAATTAAACCTACACTAGTCACTAGGCAACTGGCCACAGTGACCTGGACATTCCGTTCATTTTGATGTCTGTTTTGACATCGCGCCCATACCAAAAATCTTGGGCACCAGCTAGGATATGTCTCTCAATTCATTCTGTTCTAGAACACTTGCCCCTGGCATTGGATATCTCGAAGCATGAAGCGGTGTTTGGATCATAAACCCGTGAAGCAATGTGTTTGGCTGCATGGGCACCTCTGTATGTAGAACATGATGGCAACCAGGCAATAACATTTTACATATTTCTACAATTTCTACATCACATTCAGCAAATTTGAACAAATTTCATCCAATTTCAAGAATAGCTTTGCCCCAAAGAGAGATATTTCCAAAACACAACTCGAGACTCTCATAGATTGGACAAAACTCGAATTTGAAGGAATACGCTGGCCTGCAATCGGAACTTTTTTTCTGGGCTGCATTGTCAATGTTGAAACTCACACAACTGTGGTTTCACGGGCAACTCAGTGACCCATGGAGTCAATCACCTGACAGATTGGACGAAGCACCGTGCGAAGTTGAAACCGTGACCATCCTGGGAATAGGTCGCCAGGTGTCTGCTGTAGTTCTCGTGACACAGACTGCAGCTGTCAATCTACGACCATCGTCTATGACAGTCGGACATGTTGCGTTATGACAAAATAGCACTGAACGAAAGAAAACGCATGCCTCCGCTTGCCCGATGATTTCCAAGAGGATTGATCTGCAGCGCGGCGCCTCGATGGTTTGTGTGCGCAATCATGGATGTAGACAGGCTTCTCCATGTTTATGGGCGTTCTTCCTCATGGTCGTTTTTGTTTCTTTCTGGCCGTTGATTTCTGCACGTTGGTTTGCCACGTGGCTCAATTCTCGTTTTGGAATTTCGGATGCGAACCCAATGCCCACGGTCTGAACCTTGCGCTCAGGCAAAGGCAAGGAAGCACAAAAAGTTGTTGCGAAGTGAAAGGATGACAAGACCAAGAGGGCTCAGTTCAGCAACTTTCAAGTGAATTGCCCCAATTCCAGCAGGCGATGAGGAATTGGAACAGGACTCAGTGGGATAGGCGATTGAAGACAGAGCAGGGGAGAAGCCACGGGGTGACTTCAGGACCCCACCAAGCAACTGGATGACCGAGGGAATGATGCCACCAGAGGACAAGAAGCAAATGAACTCGGATGGTGACAATGGAGATGGTGAAGGCTATGGAAGCAGAAGAGCATCACGACAGGATGAGACGCACTATCTTGGACCAGGAAATGGAGTTGAAGCGAGTTATGGAGAGAAAAGGCGACAGCTTGGAACCCAACGCAGGACTATGTGAAGAAGTGGTTCAAGATTGGACACCGGGTCATGATGGATGCCGGGGCAGCATGTGAAAAATGAGGGCAGGGTTGTGCCGGGATCAGGCAAGGAAGGGAACGACATCATGGAGGATGGACGAGCTCATGGCGATCAGGCTTGAGGCCATGGGGATCTCAAGCAGATCAGCCCTGGAGACATGATGTAACCTGCGGAGATGGGGCTTGGCACCTAGAAATATACCTGATGTTGATCGGGCAGTTCGAGTACCTGAAGATCGGGCTTGGACCTGCTAGGGAGCTCGGAGTCAGTGAAGGGAATGGCTCAGGAAGCATCTTTCAAAACCAAGGATCTTCCAGTGGTCACCCCGGGGTAAGTAGTTTCTCTACCTCCTGCTTTGGTTCATGTGACTGTGAACGTCTTGAGTTGCAAGTGACACGGGGTGAGTTGCACGGAAGGAATCGGCCAACTGAGGCCCAAGCCTCGCAGCTAGACTTCAAAACCGGCAGAAAACAATCCAGTAGAATGAATTGTGTACATCAAATGTCTATCAGTTAGATGTTAGCACTTTTGTGCATTCTCAATTCTTAAACTCAGCATGTTCAACACACCACGCACTACCGATCCTTGTCACCCGGACACGAGCTCAACACATCCGGAGCTCCCCTGAGTCCAGCGCCCCACGGGTGGCTACAACTTGCAGTCCGAGTCCTGGAGCCACTGAACCCGAGAGCTGTGCTTGTTCAGTGGCTCAATGTGTTGCTATCATCTGGGGGCAACTGCTTCTGATAGCATTCCAGCTATTTCGACAACATATTTTCAATTGTGCTCCAGCTATTGGAATTCATACATGTATATATCACCCAATAATTTCAACATGATTAACAGTTTTTCCATATACAGCACATCAACATGAATATGTCGGGTTTGATAAACGCAATATCGGGTACGGTACAATATTTCAAGATGTGGCTTTCTATTTCCACTACAGCATATACGGCCAATGCAGCAAGTTAGACCTACCTCACAGCAATGACGTTGAGGAGATAATATGTCATCGTCCATCTTGTGGCTCCACGCAACTAGCTGCGCTGCCACAGCTGACCCATGGGTTTGATCCTGGGAACTGTCCCACCTTGGTCAACTCAACGGTTGGCATATCATCAACTGATAGAAACTCTTTCTCGGCCAACTAAGATGCAGAAAGTACCTACGCCTGTCACGAGAATTGCTTCATCGAATGGACTGCTGGACCTGGTCCTACACAGCTCTTCAACTGGGATCCCAATGTCCTGGCGGCTGAGCCTGGGGACGTGCGCTGATGTTGGGAAGCGATTGGATGAAGTTGATGTCACCAGCTGTTTACAACTTGTGAGGAGCTTCACTTGATAGTTTGGAACTCAACAGTTGGATATCAATCACTAGCTGAGCTCAACCTCCTGGGGTGGCTGTCAACGAGTTAACCTACCAGTGATCGTTGGCAAATTATGACACCTGGTCACAGCGCCTGATGAAAATCCCCACTCTAAGCACCCTAAGTACTTCATCAAAGTTTTTCTGACACATTCTGACATGATCCAGTTGCGATGCTCTGCGATTACCTCTTGCAAATATGAGAGCCAGGTCAACAAGCACGAGCACTGGAGATTTCCACATGTCTTTCGGTAAGGTTTCTGTGAAGCCAGGCACACAGTGCCTCATCGCCAACGCAGACTTTGGAAGCAAACACGGTGGAGGTGCCGCACCTCAGGAGGTCACCGCAGCTTCAGAGCTTCGAAGAGACGTTGGAATCTCTCCTTGCCATCTCCGAAACTGTTGTGAATGGCGCTGGTGCCCTGCCATGCACATCGTGACATCTGCAAAGGAAGGGAATCCATGCATGTTCGTCACAAAACAGATTCGCTCTTATGACCATGTGGTGAGCTGGGGTCTGCGAAATGCACGGAAAAAACTCTCCGTTCCTTTAGTATACACTGAGACTGAGAATCAAAAAAAAGACAAGTTCCCAAATGGTTGGTTCTGGGGTGCACAATTGATACATCAACCCCAATTGTTAGTTCCATGGAATCATTGAAACAGCTAACCAAATTTGAGTTGTTCAAACCAAGCTATCGACGGCCTTGTGTATTCACGGGCTGAGAATAATTCAGACGATTGACTGACCGGTGGCATGGCATGACATGACCCAAGGAGGCTCCAAACCGTGCCGTCCACAAGTCACAACTACTGGGTCATTGCCAACAACAAGCATTCCAAGATATCGGATATCCATTTTCTTGAAGTGGCAGTGAACATCGGCGGATTGTTAACCTCAAGTGGTTGACACCTCCCATCATCAAACCATTGATCTGTCGCTCCTCCGTGGGCAACTAACATTGGTGGTGAAGGGGTATCAAAATGCTTAGGTTCTGTCATGTTGGTGACTATCATACGGAATGTGGTTGCACAGCATCTGGCAGGCTACAAAGCATCCGTTGCCCGTCATGAGTTGTCCCGCACATCCATGGCCTAAAGTTACGGGTACCATCTGTGCCAACCCGATTTGAGCGAGGAATTTTGTGGTGATATATTTCTACCTTTCCATACTGCTACGAGTTCCAGCTATGGATGCTCGGCTTCCCAGCACTCTTGTCCTTCTGAAGGAAGACTCTCGTTTGAAACACGTCCTGCGGCATTGCTGAAGCTCAAACACTCCACTTAAAATGAAATTGTAGACAGAGCAATCAACTGCCTGGCGCAATGCCGGCACTCTTCAAAGAGATTCGAAACCATTGGCTCACACGCGATTCAGTCCTGGCATGGCAGCATCATCTCTGACCTCAGGCTCCTTTGAGACCACCAAACTTCGGTTTCAAACACAGGAAGCAGCACGGACGCTTGCAGGAAAACTGAAACTCACCAGGGAAAATATGTCCAAAGCACCAAAGAGTATCCCAAGTACCGGATCTACATGCGGAAAATAGATTCCCTTGCCAAAACTTGAGCTTGCAATGCTGATTCTGCAAGAAATATGCAGCCACCACTCCGCACTGATAAAGTGCCCATCGCATCCGGCTATAAGTCAATGAAAACAGCAACTGCAAATTGGCCACCATAACCAATGTGCCAATAGTGGATCATAACTCGGAGTGACCAAGCATAGAAACCATGAATTGAGCCGTGGTCACTACTTCACCTATCTACAATTCCAGAATATTCCTTTTGTGTGCTGGGGCTTCTGGTAGTGGGCTGATCGAAACCCATTCTCAGAAAGAATACATCCAGGCACTGTGATTTGCTGGAAAGGAATGCCCTTCTGCTTCAGGACATAGAATCCCACCAATCAACACTCCCCTCCAGGACAGTGATGGCGCTGAGTTGAAAGCGTAGCTCTGTCTTTTAGCACCTGCACTTCGAGGGGGGAGATCTGTGAAGGTGATCTGACGTCCTTTTCTACCAGTTGAACCTCGTTGTGGATACCGCAATATTCTCTGCAAGGATGACTCTATATCCATCGGTTCATCTTCTAGACCAGATTATGTCTGCAATGATGACTCGCTATCCACTGACAGAAACGGACAAATACATGAACTTCCCTTGCACGAAGACGGCTTCAGGGACTCCAGCCGTGACAGAACTAATCCCACGTGGCAGGTACTGATCAGAGGACCATTGACCTTGTGATGATCTCTAGAACTGACTGGAAGACCTGTGAGCCATTCCGATGATCTATCGATGGTCACACTTCCACAGCTGTGAGGCGTTGCAGCAGGCCTCAACACGCAGCTGCAACACACCTGGCACTGAGGTCTGCCACCGGCAATGGCGAATGACGTGGCCGATCATAGATACACAGTTGTTGGGACTGGTGGCTACCCCTCCTCTTTGCTGTCTGTCCTTGGCCCATGGGATCCCAGTGCCAGGTGTAACCAGTTCAAGAGACGGAGTTCAGTCACGCTGCCATGTTTCACAGCTCCAGAAGGGTGGCCCAGCCCCAAAATGATCGAAAAATATTGCAACACATCATTGCATCATATATTGTTTCTTGGAAAGCTTGCCCACGCATCAGCACATCATCCTGGTCAAATTAGAAGCTGGCATTTTTGGTGCTACCTTCTGGGTTGCTTCTGGGCTGCAAGAAAACTTCTGCATTGTAAAAACTACCTTTATGTAACGTTTCATGTCAGGAAAAACGTCTTCATTATCACGTCTTTGTCTTTATCCCTTATAGTTGGTGAGTTACTGTGAAAATGTCTTCATGATCCTTCCTTGTTGGTTACTTATCTCTTTTCAAGCGGCAACGCGCAAACTGATCAGGACCTGTCAGGCCAGGCCTGCACGCCATGCAGCCACAGCTGTCAGGTCACTATGTCGCAGGGCCTCATGACCTCAGGGGCTGTGGCAAGTCACTGACATGGATCGCACGAGGGGATTATACAAGGTTTTACTACTGGATTTTACAAGATGATGCTACTGACTGCTCATTTATGTCGACTCATCTTGAAGTATTGAAGAACGCCATTAATCAACTGAATATCTCAGTCAATACAACGTTGAGTGATTCTAGCTGGTCAGATTGCCGATTGGGTGATATCCACATGATCTATGCATGTTTCAGAACCAGGTTGATGATGAATGGCTCTTGTGTGAAGTGGGATGGGTTGGTACGTAACACCATGCAAGTACCCAGGGGAGTAGGTTGATTGATAAAGAGGTGTATACCCAATCAGCAACATCATGACTATCATGACTGGGTTCTTGGCGAACCATGGCGAGCCACTGTGTTGTGCAATGGTGGTTTAGTACTGGGTTTGCCAGGTTAAACATGTTGATACACTGTTCGCAGCTTTCAAACCAACTTGTTTTGCTTGAGATCCGAGATCCAGGGTCACTAACACAGCTGATCAATGACATAGCTATAAGTTAGAGGTGATATTAATGATTAATGTTCGTGAAAACCCATGGACTACCGCGGCGGTACCATGAAATTGGATCATTTTCAGCTTTTCTGTGAGAAACCTTCCAAATGGGTCTGTTCATGGGTGATCGTCACACTCGTTTGCATGCTTGATGTCTGATTGGTCAAGAACACTTCCCCGATCTTCCCCGTACTTCATTGATCACACAGGCCGCTCTTGCAAATGACCAACAGACTATGACAGGCTGCTCTTCCGTTCTGACATCTGTGTGCTGCAAATAGGAAACCGTCTCTGAAGCCAAGGTGCTCGTGTTCCAGGTGACATGCCACAATCTACTGGTCGCCCACTTGACGAGGCTGTGTCAAGTAGGACATCCTTTCCGTTCACTACTTTCTATGAGCCAAAATGGCTACCATTTGATACCAATTTCGTGTTACTGATCGACATTGATCTGGACCTAACTAGAGTGGAGGTCCCAACATCCGAACAGGTCGCTTCATGATGGTGTTTGTGCTTCTGCAACTGGAAATTCGTTGGCACGAACATGGTCTATCTCCGTGGCATCACCTGGAGTACCAGAACCCGTTGGCATGAAATCTTGGCCAAGGTGCAGGCAGGGCCAACGATCAATTCCGATTTTGTTCAGAGAAATGGAAACCATTGTGGCACCTACAGTATCTAGGAGTCAGTACAACTGATGTTGACGCAAACAACAAAAAATGTGATATCACCCATGGTCGATTTGCATACATTTGCTATGCTGTTACCCATGTTTGGCATATATTTGCTATGCTGCTTTCAGTTATTTCTTTCTGAATAGGATCTCTTGCAATGGATGTTGCAATCCCTAGCAACCAAATCCCCTTCTTTATGGTTCATAATGGCATGCACATACATAGTTAACCTAGATCATACCTATAGATCATATTACACACGGCCAAAGTTGGCTGGACGACTCCGTTCATCAAACGCGACTCCATGGTTTTGTCCAATGAGAAAAGAACTATGCATCTCAATGCTACAACGAATCTCAAACATATTTATTGCAGCCTCCGTTCACCATCCCTTCAGCTTCTGAGAGTTGCTTCAAGAAAACTGGTACGGCCGTGAACATCCTCAAAAATGGGGGAACTTCCAAATCAACCAAAAATATTCAAACACGTACCGATCTTTCACATAAATCATGCACACCCCAGTCTCCCCGTAGATGGTGCTCTCCCGTAGATTGTGGTGATTCGCCACTGAGTAGTGCTGTCAGGGTGCAATGAAGCTTGACCAGTTGCAAGGAGCAAATGGTGGTTTGCTTTTTTGTTTGCGGGCAAAACGTGCATTGCTGTGCCAAAGTGAAACCAGGTCCAATGACCGTTAACAACTCCGGGAAAATGAAGCCGTCTGATATGTGACACGGTATTTGGATATGGGTCAAAATCAATAGACCTCGACATTGGTTCGTTCACTGCACGAAATGATTTGTTTCAATGGTACAGTGGTACAATAAGTTTGGTGTCCAATGTTTCACCCACATCCACATCGACAGGAAAATCATTGAAATCCTTTGCACATAACGGATTTCTGATGTGCTCTCTCAATCAGGCAAATGCAATCTTTGACTTTTCTCGTTCCTCCCCTGCAAATGTTGCCGGAGAAAGCTCACTATGTCAATTTGACACACTACCCTAGCGATGGAATGTAGTTTCAATCCTTTAGTCACACCTGTCCACGTTCAGGTTTGCAAATTGGATTCAAGTCACCATGTTTGCCAGCAACATTCTTCAGAAATGGACTTCGAGTGCGCCTGTGACTTCTCTGATTCATCCTTTCTTGCCTTTACCATCCTTTACCTTTCCCTTTTCCAAGCACGGGCCGTGGCGGCCGAGATCTTCCACCCTTAGGCAGGGCCACAAACAACAGCCCCAACAAGGCAGCTGCGATGATGTCTCCCAGCGCTGCAGCCGAGACACGGCAGCCTCCAGGATCTGCACCACTTCGGTGTGGCCTTTTTCTCTCGCTTCGTCCAACGGCGTCTTCCCTCGGTGCAAGGGAGACCACGGACGCCATGTGAAGCGACCGAGGGATGCTGCAAAGGCAAAGATTGCGTTAACTATGTTGGATCTTTCCCATGAAAAAATCGTTGACACTTCTCATTTCTGCTCAACTGTAACTTCACTTTTGCCATGGTGCGAATCGTGAGGCTTCCTTCCTGGACAGAATGAAAAAATATGATCTCTCAAGAACATGACGAATATGAAACTTTCGGCCAAAACAGATTGAAGTTCTCTACGATCCATCTTGAGAATTTCAGAGCTTCCAATCCCATCCGCAATCCCAACCTCCAAAAACCGAAGGAATTTCCCACACCTGCCACCTGCCGCCGTTCCGAGGCCCCGGGCCATCGAAGTTGTCCCTGGTCTGCGGCGATGCCCGGTGCTCCAGCAGCAGCCGCACCACCTTCGCGCGGCCGCTGATCGCCGCCCAGTGCAGCGGGGTTTGGCCTCGGGTACGGCCGGGGGGGGGGGGGG
>VSDK01007041.1:178423-193963 GCA_009767595.1 Symbiodinium kawagutii | reverse complement strand
CGCTGCGGGAGGAAGTGCCCCCCCGCCGGCAGGTTGCCGTCGGCGGCTGCGAAGATGATGTCGTGGCCTCGGCGGCATTGAGGTGCTGCCAGAGGCCTCCCCAGGGCAACGGGGCACTGCTCCCTGCTTTCTGGCGTTAATCTCGCCGGATTTCAAGGTGAAATATTTCACAATTTGGTGCTTGTTGCCAAAATCATGCCACAAAGGATTCACAATGTGGTGTCTGTTGCTGGTGGTGGCTGCAAACGAAGCTGATGAAGGAATGTTGCGGACAACAAACAGATTCGAAACATGTTGAAACCCAACATTCCACTCTTGCAATGCACAGATTTAAAAAGTGCACGAACATATGGAATCCTTTGGGCATGGGGTCAATAGGCTTGCATGGGATTCACCTCTGAGAGCCCAACACCTCGCAGCTGCAGCTGCATCGGCTTCGGCCTCACGCCTAGCTGCTTCGGCTTCCTGCGGAGTGGCTCCACTTCAGATTAGAAGGTCCACCTACTGTGACCAGCTGGATGACCATTCCCTCTGGCTGGTTGTCAGAAATGATCCCTTCACCGATGAATTTATCAAAAATGACTGCAGCATTTTTAATCAGTGCGACAACGTAAAACCATGAAAAACTGTGTTGATTTTGAAAAGCAAAAAGGAGTTGAAGCCCTTGCTGCTAATGCACGGAAGGTAAAAAAAGCTTAACCCTCCGATCCAGCATCCCACCGTGAAAAACGAGGTTGTAACAATGAATCGACCAAACAATTCTTTGAGTTGTTCTCTTGTTCTTCTGGAGAAGACCTGCGCCCCAAAACTTGATTAAAATGGTTTCTGGAGACCTCATAAACCTAGGCAGCACAGATGAGAGAAACAGTAAAACATATCATGAAAATATGGGTGCTCAGGGGTGCTAGTAGCCCTGGCTCCTGGAGTTGATTCAGGTCTCAGAATAGATCTAGATACATATGCAGTGTGTGAGGGCTTGGCTTATTTCTGTGGGGAAACTTTGATCCAGCAGCTTTGGCAGGAATTGACAAGATTCTGTTGCCTTTGTTTATTTGGAATCGGGTGAAAAGGCTATCAACCGTACTTCATTTAGCTACTGTTGTTGTCATGCTCTTTGATGTATCCAGCCGGGCCCTTGTTGACCTCAGCGGGACAAAACCTGGGCGTCTTCACCATGAGCTTTGTATGCCAAAAAATCCAATCCAAAGAAACCAACCTCCGCTGAGCTGATAAAAGCTGCGCACTTTCTGCGACCCTTTGGGAGACAGCGCAGCCTCCAGGATCTGCGCCACTTGGTTGTGGCCATGGTGTCTCGCCCAGTCCAGCGGCGTGTAGCCTGGGTGCAGCGGGCCCCACGATGCCACATGAAGCAAGTGTGGGACACTGCACAGGCGTTGGGAACAAAGCGACAGCGTGGAACAACGCAGGTGAGACATGAGGTGCCTTGAGGAATTTCTCCCAAAACAGCCTTTTCTGAATAAGAGCATGTCACCGTTGGGAAAGTAGTCACTGTTGCCGTTGCACTAATTGTCAGGTGCCCCTTCGTGGATTATTTCATGGAATCACAGAAAGATTTTTGTCCAGAACATTGTGAATAAAAGCACAGTTTCTGTCAAATAGATTGAAGTAAAGTCTCAAATCCATCCTGAGAATCAAAGATTTTCAATCCCCTGCGCAAGATCCAAAACACATTTTGGAAAGCCGGGGAAAATTCCCACAGGCGGCACTGCGTCCTGAGGCCCCGGGCCCTTGTTGTCCTTGGCCCATATCGAGGCCCGGTGCTGCAGCAGCAGCTGCACCACCACCTCATGGCCGTTCCACGCCGCGTAGTGCAGCGAAGTGTAGCCTTGGACGGCGGCAGCAGGGCCCTGACCGAAGTCGCAGCAGCAGTCCCCCCTGGGGCCCTCGACGGTAGCCGTCAGTCTGGCGCACGGCTGCGGGACGCTGCCGCAGGAGGCCCCGCACGGCAAGCAGGTTGCCGCGCTCAGCTGCGGTGAAAATGCTGTGGCCACCTCGGCAAGCAGCCAGCGCAGTCTCCCAACTGGTCCAGCAGGTGGAGAGGCAGTTTCTACTGAGCGGATTGACCCCGTTGCCCCTTTTTGTGGTATTATCTCGTGAGATTTCAGGATGGAAAGCTGTAAAAACGCTTCACATCTTGGTGTTTGTTGCCGGTGATGACTGCAAACGAAGCTGATGAAGGAAGATTACCAACAACAACCTGAATCAAAACCCAACATTCCGCCGCTGCAAAGCACAGTTGGTACACGTGTGAACATCTGAGGTCTTTTGGAAATGGGTTCAGTAGGCTTGCATGGGATTCACCTCTGAGAGCCCAGCAATCCTCAGCTGCAGCTGCATCCGGATCAGCCGCACGCCTAGCTGCTTCGGCTTCCTGCGGAGTGGCTACACTTCAGATTAGAAGGTCCACCTACTGTGACCAGCTGGATGACCATTCCCTCTGGCTGGTTGTCAGAAATGAAAACAACTGTTTTGGGTTTGGGGCGCAAAAGGGAGTCGAAGCCCTTGCTGCTAATGCACAGAATTAAGGCCAAAAAACTCAGCATCCTCACCATGAAAAAAACTAAACAATGAATGAATCTAAAATTGCTTCACCCCCCTTTAAACACATAGATCGGCTTGGTTTGAGTTGTTCTCCTTCTCTCTTCTTGAGAAACCAGTAAATGGTTTCTGGACTGCTCATGTTCAAGCCTAGGCAACATGTGTCTTATGAATTTGTATACTGAAGTTCAGGGCTCCCGTGCGCTTTGAAGAAGGGAATACGAAGTCAAGCTCTGACTCTATTTGTACATAAATTCAATCCGTTTGCCGCTTGTCGGCAACTCTTTGTCTGGATTTTTGGAGCATATAGCAGCCACATAAACATGCTGACATCAATGCAGGCCTTCTCATGAGCTCATATCATACAGAACTGCATAAGAGAAACAAGAAACTATGGGTATTCACGGCATTGGCTCCTAGAGTTGATTAAGGTCTCAGAGTAGATCTATCTGCGCCCAGGTACATATAATATGTATGAAATGCGAGGCTTTGGTTTATCTAAAGGGTTTTAAAAGGGATTAGAAAAAATGATCGGATATGTTTCTGAAAAAAGCCTTTTTATTTGGAACAATGGTACAGCAAGCATTAATTCCAATGATTGTTCTTAAAGAAAGCCTCGCTGCAGCAAGCATTGACAAGATTTGATTCCTCTTGTGTGGTCTTTTTCCAGAAAGAAATGAGAATACTGCATGTAGCCATACCGACCGACTGCGGTTGTCCTGCTCTTTGACCTCAGCTGGACAAGATCTTAGTGCCTTCACCATGAGCTTCATATGGCAACGATTCCAATCAAAGGAAAGCCAACTTCTGCTTCCTAAGCTGCGCACTTCCTGCGACGTTTTCTTCTCTTCATCCAACTGCTTCCAAAGTTCCTGATTTTCAGGGTCCTTTGCAAGGCGCTGCTGCAGCACCGTGATAATAAGCCCTGCGGGCGCACTGGCGTTGCGCATCTCCATCTGCCATTTGCCAGGGTCAGACTGCAGATTCCTTTTCTCAAATCTGACAATCGTCCAGACATCTCGCCACTTTGGCTCTTTTTCTCTGAACTTGTTGTGTCCAGCCAGCCTGGCAAAGCATGCAAATGAATGGCACACATACGTGCTCAACAAGTTCAACATTGAAGGCTGTAGGTCAAAACCTCATGCCCCTGTAGCGAAAAGGAAAAAATGAACGGAATCCTCCAAATGCTGGAATGTTCATCACAATATTCAGCATCATGACCCTGGTTCGCAACACCCAAGGGTTGTTGTTTTGAAGCTGGGCCTGATACCATCAGCTGAATCCCCTGTGAACATGCCTGGCTTTGCGATTGTCCATGTTGCCTGCGAAGGTGTCTTTCACCATGACGTCCTGCAAGCTTCAATTTGTATCGTTTTGTCTGTCTTAGTCAGAAAACATCGAACGACTCAACATGCGCTGTACCCACAAAATGGGTCATTTCTCTGCTGAATGGTCACTATTTGTGACCGTTGTAACCTTGGCCAACTGGACAACCCCGTTGTGTCATGTGCCATGTACAAATTCCACCGGTCCAACGCAGAGTTGTAGTCGCAAACGATTGGGATGCAGAAGTCACATTTGCCAGTAGGCTGCCACTTCTTGAGCACCGCCTCTCCAAATTCTGTGCGAAGTAGGGACTCCAAGTCCCGATCTTCCAGTTGCGGCTTGGAGAAATACAATGTCTCAGGGCGCGGCCATTCCTGGAAATCGAGATGCCACCTCTCCTCCCAGTCCTTCTTCGAAGGAAGGAAATTGTTGAGAAACATTTCCTTCTTGGAGCGCCACTGGTGTGGTGCTTTCCGCGCGCAGTAGACCCCAAAACCAAAGTTGGAGTCTGTCTGGGGCGACAGACTCGCCCACACCTCCTTTGAGGAGGTGATCTTTCCGAACCCCTGGTTGCGATGACAGGGGGGAAACAATTCAAAGAGAATCAACAAACTGACCAATCAGTGTCCGGCATCAGAACAGCAAACAGTTCCGTGATCAATGCTAACTCAATAATTGCGGTTCTAATGATTGGAGACCAAAGCCAAAAAAGTTCCGCAGCAATCCATTGCCTCCTCATCCGTGTAGTGGAACAAAACATAGTCCTCTTCCTCATTAAAGCCACGTTCGGGAAGCTCTCTCTCAGGATCCTCGCTGTCCCTGACGTCGATTGCGCAGGACCACATGGTGATTTGGTCTCCGCTCTGCAAGGTCACTGTGACAGTTGCCAAGTCTTCGCTGTACTCGTATCGCCGATCCTGGTCCAAAATGTGGAATCTGACTGTTTTCAATCTCCACTGCATCTCTCTCTCTCTCTCTCTCTCTCTTGCTTAAGTGTTTTGCTCACCAAAAAGACTGTATCACAAACCATGCGCCTTGAAAAAAAGGGAAATTTAAGTTCCACTCCATAGTGATACAAACAAATCCTGCCTACCTGCCCTGCCTTCAAGAGCTCACCTTCGTAGTAGGCTTTGCTGCCGAAATATGTTGCAACCTCCTCGATCTCTGCAGTGTCCCCATGGCTGCTGCTTGAAGCCATTCTTGCAGCTTGGCTTCTGTACCCTCTTGGGAGCTCTGAAATGCTGCAAGAAACGAACTGTTACAATACATGTTTGGAACACTGCAAGCGATCGAAAGATCGCAAAACTTCCACAGTTTGAACGATCAAAGTGGTCCGTAGCAAATTCCCTTTGAAACTTGGCACCTGACCACAGTGACCTGGATAATCCATTCGTTTTGATGACCGCTCTCAAATGACATGAGCACACTCCTGATGTGTGTCCCTCAACTCATAGTCTTCTGAGGCACTTGCCCTTGGCATTGGATATCTCTAACTCTGCGCAGTACCATGTTTTCTGCATGGGTAGCTCAGCATGTACAACATGATGGCAAAAAGCCGTGACATTCTACATGACATTCAAAATTAAGTTTGCCAAGAAAACAAACTGTTTCCGAAAAACAAAGAATTAGAGGCGCTGGTAGTCGCTGGTAGCTTGGAATTGCACGCACCAAACCTGCAAAGTGTTGATTGGCGTGATCCGGCGAGCACACGGAACTGTTTTTCCCGGGCTGCATTGTCGATACCTGCAAGAATGTTGAAACGTTTGTTAGAGGCACCCACAGAAGCGTGGTCCTACAGGCAACTCAGTGACTCGAGGAGCCAGTCGTCCTGACGGATTGGACCAAGCAAATTTTCAAGTTGAACCCGCGACTATCGTCATCCTGAAAACAGGTCGCCAGGTGTCTGCTGCAAATCTCACGACAAACGGCTTGGTTCAGGCACCAAGCCCGCAAAGTATCATACAACATGATGGCAACATGGCAAGACATTCTACTTGACATTCAAAACTTAGTTCTCCCCAAAGAGAACTGTGTCCAAAAACAACAAATTGAAGACACTGGTAGCTTGGAAATTGCGCGCACCAACCCCCACAGATTGTCAATGTGAAGAGATGCCCTGGCCTGCAACATTTTGTCATTGTCGATATCATTGAAACCTTTGTAGGAAGCCACGGAAGCGTGATCTCGCTGGCAACTCAGCGACTCAAGGGGCCGCTTGACACATGGAACGAAACAGCAAAGTTGAAACCTTGTCTACAACGTCCATGACAGCCGGACATCTTAGCACGCAACAAAATAGCACTGAACCTCAGAAACAAGCACAATTGCCTCCACTTTCGCGAGGATTTCCAACCAGCTTTGAGCTGCAGCAGGTCGCCTCAGTCGTTTCTGTGTGTGGAATTTTGGATTTGAACCGTCTATCTACTCCATGTCTCTGGGTGGTGTTCTTCCACATGGCTGTTTTGTGTGTTTTTGCCAGGTGGTTTCCATATGTTGTTTTCCACACGCTTCAATATTTCTCCTTCTCTCTGCGGTTGTGATGATGTGTCCTCTTTCTCTCCCCGGCTTTGAGTTCTATTTCTAGAATGGCACTCCGTATATCAGAGACTCCGTGCATTACATCATTCACCGCAAGTTCTGTACTTGCGCTCCTCCCTCCATTCAAAGTATTCCCTGGTTTTTTACATTCGGTTACGCACCCAACACTCACCTGAACCTCGCTATCAGCAATGGCAGGGAAGCAACTTTTGTTGTTCCGGAGTAAAAAAAGCTGCCAGAAGTGGTGTGAGGCGATGGCAAGACCAATCGGCCCCAGCAGGCAATTTCAAGTAAGGCATGCAAACAGGACAGGGGAAACGCAACGGTGTGACTTCAGGACCCCACCAAACAACTGGATGACCGAGGGAATCATCGGAATCATGCCACCAGAGGACAAGAAGCAAATGAACTCGGAAGGCAAGGTCCAGGTTTTCAGCATGAATGGGAGGAAGGGAGAAAGGAAGGGAGACAGGGCATGGATGGTGACAATGAAGATGGTACCAGAGAAGCTAACGGCTTAGGTACAACAAGGAGAAGATAGGAAACTACTGTACAAGCGGGGCATGTCGTGATCCTTGGTGTTTCAATCGAATTTCTCAACTACTCGTCCATCTTCTCCCTCTACATATATCTTAACAATTGTTCTCATCTATGTATCTGACTTGTTTGCTAGGCTCCGGGTGACTCAGGTGACCAGCGAAGTGTGCCGGTGGATCTATGGTTGTTGAAGCATTTCTGGTGCAACCAGAAATGACCCGTGCCATGGCCGAGCTATGAGGAGATGTCAAAGAATGAGAAGCTGATGCGCGCGCGACGCTTTCGTCACTGGCTTGTTTTGAGGGGTTATCGTTCCTGTCTAAGATAAGCTATGGGGGGAAAAGCATGTTGTGATCAGAAATGCATGCTCAACAACGATTCGGGAGAGTAGGGACCGAGACCTGACAGCTGACGGATGGGATGTTGCGTGAGCTGTGTAGGTAGAGCTACTGGAGGAGGGAGCGAGACCGCTTATTCAAGACGCGTCCGAAGCCAGGTGCTCAACAGAAGGTTTTCGTTATCGTTCATTGGCCGAGTCCTCAGCACAAAGGTTTTTCTTCGCTATAGTTCACCGCGAAGGGTCATCAAAAATCACAAAAGCTGACAGAAAAAATCACCTCAATTAGTTGCAGGGCTGTGTTGAAATGTGTAATTGAAAAATAGTCAGTACCATGAGCTTGCCAAAACTCAGGTTTGTCAGCATACCGGGGTTTTCATGCCGCTCAGATGTATCATGAATCCACTCAGAGACTTCATGGGACATCTGCGAGCTGTGGCAGTTCATGATGCGCGCAAACCACCGCCCTTGATACACTGGATGATCAGAGCAGCACCGGTTCCAAGTAGTTTCCCGAAATGACTACTGAAAAGGGTTGGCTCAAGGGTTCATTCACACGGTTACATCCCTCAGGAGAGCGACCAGGAAACGACGCAACCTGGACAGATCATGAAGGAACGGAGGAGTACGCGCACTTTGTCGGGCCGGACAAGCACAGGTGCTACCTCTTGGGACGATCCTGAAATAATCACAGGGTTTACATGCATGGGTAGACTCTGTTCAGAGCCTCGCAACACCACCGTTGGGAACAACCTCAACCTATGACATGACCTGGGCTCCGCCAGTCACTACTGCGGCTGGGACGAGTTGTGGCAGACTTCGTGGCAGACTACGCAGGAGTTGGCGACTGCCTCCGAAGGCTCTCCGTGGGACAGCGGGCGGAGTACATGCCTACATGGCTGCCTCAAAGACCAAGGAGGGAAAAGAAGTCGCTCACCAAGGGCATCTTCGTGTTGAGGAGGGCGAGAATGACTCGAGGAGCACATGGATAGCAAGGGACGGTCGATCTCTAGGGGGCATCTGCAAAAAAGATAACCGTGAAGTAACAAGACACTTCTCAACACAATCTGCGCCCTTCCACCCACGCATTCTGAAAGAAAGGAAAACATCCAGAAGAAAAACTGCCCCATTGAAGCCGCAGAGACCATTGCGTTTCCAGGTTCGGATGAAAGAAAACAATGCACAAACGTTCATCACAGACCAAGTTTTCTTTACTTCGTCTTTACTTCGACCAACTCACCAACTCGAAACTTGGAAGAGGGCAGTCCAGCTCACCCACGTGAAAAACGCCGTTTTGTCTGCAAGGCTTGGTGCGTACAAAAGAGTTGTTGAAAGCAGCGCTTCGCCACAACTCTTCCTATGAACAAGCATGCTTTTGGTGCTGCAGTCATGCTGAGGGACATAAGAAACGTCTATCCCAACACCCCCTGAGGCTGTGGCTGGAACTTGAAAGGCTCCATGCCCAATTTGTGATCCACAGAAAGCCATCTGCAACAGCTGCTGGTTGGGAAGCACGCACAGCTCTCTCTACAGCTGAACGGCTCTCTCTTTTTACCGAAACAAAAACGGGATGTGTAAAAAGAAGAAACTGCGGGAGGTTCCGCGTGGAATCCATGGCAGGTCAAATTCCAAGCCTGGATCCCAATGTGGCTTGGGATGTGGCCTGATATCGCAGAGAAATAACATCAAAAGCCCACCAATGTGCTTTCCAGCCACAGAATTGTGCAAGTTGGTTCAAGTCTCCACTCCTAAAAAATGATGCATACACTGACAGATTCGATTCATCCCAGGCCCCACTAGAGGTTCTACCTAGGAGGACTAACCATTGATGAGCGTCCAACATTTGACCCAGCAATAGACCATTGGAAATAAGCGGAATAGATGGAATAACAATGTAGTACCTGGAATGAATAAATTGGTAAATACTGAAACTGACTAGTGTGATATTTGAAGGAATGGAGGCTATCAGCCACGGTTTACATACACTGCACAAGGTTGCCAAAGTCCAATATCTCAACACAATCTGAGGCTGTGACTGAAACTTCAGGGGCTTTGAACTGATTCTGTGGCAAACATCGCGGCCACAAAAAAAAGATCTGCAGCAGGTCAGACGTTGCTTGGGATGTACCCATGACTGTCTTTACAATTTCTCGCACTTTTGGAGGCAAACGTCAAACATCCGTCCATATGTCACTGCGGGATGCATGCATTGCAAGTGAAAGGTCCACGAGTTCAATTCAAATCTGCAAAACATGGGTCGTTGGAAAAACGGAATGCTTCCACTCATTTCACAAGCATCTCCGAACCGGCTCGTGGCCCTTGAAGGAAATCAAGGAAATCTCCGGAACTATTCGTTCCCACGAGTGCCAGGATTTGAGAGAAAATCTATCTGGGATTCGGTTTTGCCGCCACCTTAAGGGCTACCATGCCCTGAGGGGACGCGTGAGGCTGTCACGGAATGGCACCCTAAACTGAGTTCATGATCAGCTGAGCAGTGTGAAAAAACAGGTGACCTTGCTGTTTAATCAGGGAGTCAACCTACCAGTGGTAGTTTAAAAACTATGACAAATCATTGATAAACATCCAATTTCTTTTTGCTGGGGGTTCTGACATGGCTTGGCTGGGATGCTCTGTCAGCAGGCACCAGCACTTGGATGTCCCGAAGTCGTTGGGCAATCTCTCCATGATGATCTTTGTTGGTGAGGCTCTGGTGCCCATATCTTTCTCCAAGTTCTATCTTTTGCACGATAAGTTCCTACAAAATCAATGTCCAACATGTGCAAAATCAATGCCCAACATGCGGTGGCTGGCCTCAAAGCCGCCTCAGACTTTGGAAGCAGAGACTGAGTTTGCCGCCACACCTCAGGGAGGTCACCGTGCCCACAATGACGTTGGAATCTCGTGGGAGCTATTGGAGGTCGCCCCGGTACCCGGCTATTAACATCATCTGCAAAAAGGAACTACCCTTTGCTCACAAACAGTGATTCACTATTGTCACCATCTGCTGAACTGGGGTCTTCAAAATTCACATAAGTTCAAGTCGACAAATGGTTGGTTCTGGGGTGCAAGACCTTATGGACAACCCCAATTGTTTCATTCCCTGGAATGATTCAAAACGGCCACCTCAATGTGATTCGTTCAAACCAAGCCATCGACAGCCTTCATGGGCTGAAAATAGTTGGGGTGATTCAGTGACCAGTCCCCAAGTGGCATGGCTTGGACCGTGGAGGCTTCCAGCAGCAGGCAAACGTCAACTGTTCGACTCAGAAGTCTCAACAAGTGTGCGGATCTTACTGCATCTTGCGGCAATGAATTAACAAAGTGGACCAGGGATGACTTTGCAAGAGAAAGATTCGTTTCGCCAACAACCAGATTATTGGATATCTCATCTCTGGGCATAACAATGATTCATCATCTGCCAATTGTCATGATCCATGCGCTGATCACGTCTCCGGGAGATGTGTCACCTGCAATTGGTCGTACCGGCTCCACGGTTGATGTGACCGGGTGAATCATCCAGAGCAGAAACATTTGGTCGATCCCATCAACACACCATTCATCTATCGCTCCCTTGTGCACAACAAATATTTGGTGGTGACTGGATATCAAGGTGTTTACATACAACTTGAGTTACCTTTTGAAAGTCTATAAATTAACTTCAAGATCATACCAAGATGTTTGGGCTCTGTCCAGTTGGTGACTATCATACCGAATGTAGTTGCACAGCATCTCCAGGCTACAAAGCACCCGTTGCCGGTCATGAGTTGCCCTGCCAATCCATGGCGGAAAGTTACCCTCTGCGCCAACCCGATTTGCGTCAGGAAAATTGTGGTATATTGTGGTGATATCTTTCTACCTTTCCACATTGCCACTAGTTGGAGCTATGGATTCTGGGCATCCTGGCACTCTCGTCATTCTGAAAAGAGACTCTCTTTTCTTGCAAATGTGTCCTGCCATTGCTCTCTTCATGGCTCAACCTTGTTTAGACAAAGCAATCGACTGCCTTGTGCAATGCCATTTCTCACACCGACTCGAAAGCAGCGGTTCACGCTGTGATTAGGTCCTACCATCTCAGCATCATTCTTGACCTCAGGCTGCTTTCAGACGGCCAACCTCAGTTACAGGATGAAACAAAGTGAGCAGCACGAGTGTTTGCAGAAAAGCAAAACTGAATGTTCCGGGAAAACGGTATCCAAAGCACTTGAGAGTCCACATCATCCAGTGTCATTTTGCAGAGAAAAGTATGCAGCCTCACCGAACTGATAAGAGGTGCAGCTGCAACTTAAGGTGCGAATAAGCCACTGAAGAAAAAACACACACACCATGATTAATGTGCCATGAGGGGATCATGGCTCGCATGAAACAGGCACAGAAGTCATGAATTCAGCCATGGTAAGTACTTCACCCCACTACTTCACCTATCTCTAATCCCAGAATCTCAGATACCAGATGTTTCCGGTGCATCCAGGTGGTGTGATTTGTTGGAAAGCAATGATGTTCAGGGCATAGAATCCCACAAACCAACACTCCCCGATGACAGGGACAGCACTGAGTTGAAAGCCACGCCCAGCTGTGTGGACCTCCTTTTAGCACCTGCACTTTGAGGGCGGGATAGTGCACCTTGTGGAGAGAAGGAACGCTGCCACAATGATGAGTTTACAGCACTCACAGAAACGATCAAAGATATGATTTATGATATTTGTTCATGATGACGTCAGCTTTGAAAAGTGCAGATGTGGAAATCCAGAAGCGACCCCAGGTTACTAAACAAAGGATCTGTGACTCGTTGTGGTGATCTGTTCATCGACTTTCTAAATTTCATCTTCCGATCGCTTCAGAACATCATTCGGTGGGAGCTGTAAAAACATGGCAGCGCGCCTGAACTCGCTTCCTGCTGGTTACACCTGGCACTGGGATTCCATGAGAGGGTCAGCATCCAGTTCCAACAAATGTGCCCAGGCAAAAGCCCAAAGGGATCGAAATGGTGGTTTCTCAAAATGGGGGACCCAAATCATCCAATAGTAATAGTAGCCATAACTTTGGGGTTCCCTATTCTGAAAAACCACCAAATGAAGTTCCAGTATTGCTAAGGAGACAGGCCTCATAATACGTTGCTCTTGGAAAGCCTGCACATGCTCCAGCCCATCACCCCGCAAGTCAGCAGTGGTCAATTTCCAGCTGGCGTTGTCGGTGTTACCTTCTACGTTGCAAAAACTACCTCTATGCAACGCTTCATGCCATGAAAAAAACGTCTTCAATATCACATCTTTATCCTTCATTGGTGGGTTACTTGCCGTGAAAAACATCTTCAAAATCCTTCCTTGCTGGTCACTTACCTCTCCGCAAGCAGCAAAAAAATGAACTGCTTGGAACCTGTCTCGCGGGCCAGGCCTGGCCATGCAGCCGGAGCTGTCAGGTCACAATGTCGCATGGCCTCATGACCTTAGGGTGGCTGTGGCAGGTCACTGACATGGGTCACACCAGGCAATTCCATAAGATTGTACTGCTGGATTTTACAAGGTCATACCACTGGCTGCTCATTTATCTTAGTACACCATCAATCAACTGACTATCTCAGTCAATACAATATTGAGTGATTCTAGCTGGTCAGATTGCCCTTTGAGTGATATCCACATTGATGGGAATGACCTACGCACGATTCAGAACCAGGTTGATGATGAACGGTTCTTGCGTGTAAGTACTTCTGATGTGGATATGGGATGGGTTGGTAGGTGATACAACGCAGGTAGGTTGATTGATAAAGGTATTCATGACTATCCTGACTGGGTTCTTAGTGAACCATGCCCACCACCGTATGGTTGTAATGGTGGTTTTGTACTGGGTTTGCCAGATTAAACACGTTGATACACCGTATACAGCTTTCAAGCCAACTTGTTTTCCTTGAGATCCGAGATCCATGGTCACTAACACAGCTGATCAATGGAATAACTGCAAGTTGTAGTTGATAAACATGGATGTTCGTGAAGACCCGTGGACCGCTGCGGCCGGGCACCATGAAATTGGATCATCTTCAATTTTTCTGTGAGAAACCTTCCAAAAGGGGTGTATTCATGGGTGATCGTCATAATATCGTTTGGATGCTTGATGACAACTGCTGGTCAAGAACACGTCTCCGATCTTCCACGTACTTCGTTGATCACACAGGCCGCTCCAGCAAATGGCCAACGCGCATCAACACACTATGACGGGCTGCTCTTCTGGTCTGACAGTTGTGTACTGCCAGAGGAAACCGTCCCTGAAGCCAAGGTGCTCGTGTTCCACGTGTCATGCCATAATCTACTGGTTGCCACACTTGACGAGGCAGTGTCAAGTAGGACATCCTTTCGGTTCACTACTTTCTATGAGCCAAAATGGCTACCATTAAATGGTTACTGATCTACATTGATCTGGACCTCGCTAGAGTGGACGTCCCAACATACGAGTGATTAGTCTGTGATTAATTGAGAATACGTTGGCACTAACATAATCCATTTCCGTGGCATCGGCTGCAGTACCTCCATAAATTGCGATTTTGCTCCAGAGAAATGGAAACCATTGTGGCACATAGTGCTGGGAGTCCGTATAACTATATATTGTTGACGCAAAGGCAAACATCAAAATTTGTAATATCAACCATGGTCCATATTTGGATAATCTATTTGCCATGCTGCTTTCAGTAATTTTTCCTTAACAGGATTTGTTGCAATGGATATCGCAATCTCTAGCCCCTGCTTCATGGTTAATTATGGCACCTACATATTTGAGCTGGATATCAAACGTGACTCCATGGTTTTGTCCACTGAGAAACAACTGTGAAAACCATTCTCGACGTTCCTGGCTATCAGGCGAAAACACTCAATGCATCTCGATGCTACAATGAATTCCAAACATATACTGCAGCCTCCCTTCACCATCAATTCAGGTTCTGAGATTTGCTTCCAGGCAACTGGTACCGCCGTGAAAATCCTCAACTGGACGGGTCCAAAATGGGGGAACTTCCAACATCTCCAAACCAACCAAACCAACCGATCTTACACGCAAGTCATGTACACCCCCGTCTCCCTGTAGATGGTGATCTCTCCGTAGGTGATGATTCACAATTGGTGCTGTCACGGTGGAATGAAGCTTGACAAGTTTTAAGTCGCAGGTGGCGTTTGCTTTTTCGTTTGCTGGCAAAACGTGCATTGGTCTGCCCAAGTGAAACCAGGTCCGATGACCTTTAACAACTTCAGGAAAATGAAGCCGTCTGATATGTGACACGGTATTTGGACAAGGGTCAAGATGAACAGACCTCAAGCTTGGTTGGTTCAATGCACGAAATGATGATTTCTATATCTGTTGTGGTACAGTAGTTAACTTTGGTCTCCAATGTTTGACCCACATCCACATCGAGGGTAAGATCATTGAAATTGTTTGCAGATAACGAGTTTCTGAAGTGCTCTCTCGATCGGGCCAATGCAATCTTCGTCTTCTCTCGTTCCTCCCCTGCAAATGTTGCCGGAGAAAGCTCACTATGTCAATGTAACACACTACCCTAGCAATTTGACTCGAATGTAACATAGAAAGTGCCACAGTTTCAGTCTTTAAGAGTTCACACCTGTCCACATCTTGGTCAGCAAACTGAAATCATATCACCATGTTTGTCAGCAACATCCTTCAGGTTCAATGCACTTGAGATGTGATTCATCCCACAGCGCCATGCCTCGGCTTTCACCGTCTTTGGGCCTCGGGCGGCGCCACGCACGTCGGCCCACCCCAACGAGGCAGCTGCGACGAGGTCTCCCAGCCCTGCAGCCGAGACACGGCGTTCTCCAGGATCTGCACCACTTCGGTGTGGCCTCTTTCTCTCGCCCAGTCCAACGGTGTCTGGCCTCGGTGCAACGGAGACCACGGACGCCATGCGAAGCCACCGGGGGATGCCGCGCAGGCAAAGACTGGGTTTCCTATGTTGGGTCTTTCCCCAAGAAAAAAATCTTTGGCGCTTCTCAGAGTCTCATTTCTGCAATCTACAGTTTCACTTTTGCCGTTCGCAAATTCTGAGGTCATGAACAGTATCCAAAAATACTATTCCTAAATGATGAATAGAAATGAATAAAGTTCCTTGTCTAAGATCCATTCTTGAGAACAAAACGGACCTTCCAATCCCATGCGCCATCCCTTCCGAGGCCCCGGGCCAGCGATGTTCCTGGCCTCCAGCGAGGCGCGGTGCTCCAGCAGCAGCCGCACCACCGCCGCCTGGCCGT